>JAGXJF010000077.1:0-83806 GCA_019208055.1 Stipa capillata | reverse complement strand
GTCCCCCAAATCCTACTAGAAATGTATATTGCCGCGAAATCTCCATGACAGGATCCCTGTTGACTGCCATCTTCTACAGTTTCACTCCTTCATGATATCCACAACGTATTGATGTTCTTTGCCAGTGACTTGGAAGTACCTCTTCCAGCAGGTAGTGCAAAGCAAGTATTGGCCATGTCTGCATTTTTCTCTACCTTATTTATGATCTTTAGAAAAATTGTGCCACTCCACTTCTCTTCACATTCCTTTCTCTTTGTGTAGTGATCAGCATCATAATTATACTATTTTTCTGGCATAATTACTCTGTCTCGTGTTGATTTCAGTTACATAATTATCTTTCTACAAACAGAATTGAGTATAAAGTATGTAAAATGTACACAATTACATTTCAGTGAATTCTTTACACAGGTGTCGGCGTTACGGGGCCCAGGGTCCCCTAAACCGCTGGCAAAGGCCCAACTTGACGCCACGTCGCCAGGGACGTGGAAGTTAAAGAAGAGGTGTCCGGGGGCTCACCCCGAGCACTGATCCACTCGGCTAAATCAAGGGGTGCCCCGAGTCATCCCTTAATGGCGTTTCCCGAAAGGCCCAAAGACGACTTGGTCCCCGCCCAGGACAAAGCAAGCAGAAGTGCTCACCCCGAGCACCCGAGAAGAAGTGCTCAGGGGTTCATCCCGAGCACCCGAGAAGAAGTGCTCGGGGGGCTCGCCCCGAGCACCAAGGGCGACCCGGCCCCCGCCCGGGGCGCCGAGTCCCTCGCCCAGGACAAAGCAAGGATTGTCTTGTGTTTAGTTTTTGTTAGAGTCTGAAATTTGTTGTTTAATGGTTTGCTCTTAATTTAAGGAGATATACCTCAATTCAACCAGGTCTTATGAGTTTAGCTTTGGGATTTTGCTAGTGCTTGTAACTCAGTCCCTGTGGAGAGAACGACAATTCACTGTAAAATCTGCATCGATCATTTTGGCGCCGTTGCCGGGGACTGATTATGAGTGTTAGCATTCGTTCCATAGACTAGACCTTAGTTATTTCCTTCTTCCTTCCAGTTAGCTCTTCCTTGCTTATTTTCAGTAAACTAACCCCTAATCAGATAACAAGTTGGTGTTCTTTGTTGGTGCAGTTCTGTTTCATGTTTTGCAGGAAATTGATGAATGCTTGGAAGTAAAGAATCATCATCATTATTTCCTTTTGATCCTGAAATAGAACGCACTTTCAGAAAAAGAAGGAAAGAGACTAGGGAACTAAAGAATCAAGAAATGGGGGATCCAAAGCCACTTTTGCGTGATTTGTGGATACCTAGAGATCAAGGGATTTCTACAGGGATTATTCAACCGCAGATTCAAGCTAACAATTTTGAGTTGAAGCCTGCATTGATCACAATGGTTCAGCAATCGAGATTTGGTGGCTCAGCAGCTGAAGACCCACATGAGCATATCAGGACCTTTCTTGAATATTGTAACACCTTGAAGTGCAATGGAGTGACACCTGATGCTATCAGATTATCATTGTTTCCATTTTCTTTGAGAGATGGTGCTAAAGTTTGGTTCCACTCACTGCCAGTTCGCCTTAAGGATACTTGGGATCACTTGCTGCAAACCTTCCTGGAGAGGTATTTTCCACCAACAAAAGTAGCAGAGTACAAAGATAAAATAACCAGGTTTGCTCAATTTGATGGAGAGAGCTTATATGATGCTTGGCAGAGATATCAAACCCTCATTAGGATGTGCCCTCACCATGGCTTAGAGAAATGGTTGATTCTGCAGACATTTTACAAGGGGCTTACTCATCAAACAAGAGCTTTTGTTGATTCTGCTGCAGGTGGAGGTATCATGAACAAGACTTTGGATGAGGCATTTGACCTGATAGGAAGCATGGCTTCTCATCATTTTCAGTGGTTCAGTGAGAGAGCAGTTCCACCTCAGCAGCCAGGAATTTTTCAGCTGAGTACAACTGATGCTATTGCTGCTCAAGTGGAGATTCTTAACAAACAAATGGCTTAGCTTCTATCATCAGTAGCTTTCTCTACTGGATCATCAGTTCAGTCTGCTCCTGTTTGTCAGATATGTGGTATACAAGGTCATTGCCTAGGGGAATGTTCCTATTATTCAGCTATAGAATCTTCAGTTTCAGAAGTGAACTATGCTTAGAATCAAGGTCCTTTTACACGAGGTTATAATCCAGCCTGGAGGAATCATCCTAATCTATCTTACAAGAGCAACCAGAGCACTCAAACCTACCCTTCTAATTCATCAAATCAAGCATTCAGATAGCCACAACCTCAGTTTAATTCTCAGAAGCAGCAGAACTCTCAAGGGGGACCAATTTCTGGAATGGAAGAGATTATGAAAATGCAAATTGAGCTGATGAATAAGATGAATTCTGAAGTCTGTGTGCTGAAAGATTCTATGCAGAGTTTATCCACTAAGGTGGATAGCCTTGTATCTGCACAAAGCTCAGGGCAAGCAGAAGGGAGGTTGCCAGCACAACCAGAAATAAATCCTAGGAATCATTGTGGAGCGATATCCGCAACTGGAGCAATAACAATAAGAGAAGACAAAGAAATGGCATGATAGACACATTTTGAGGTGAGAATTTCATCCTGGTCAGCTGGTCTTGGTTTATGATTCAAGGTTTCACTTGTTTCCAGGAAAGTTTACGTCGAGATGGTATGGACCATGTACTGTGAAGAAGGTCCTGTCAAATGGTGCTGTTGAAGTGCAAAGTCCATCAGAAGGCATCTTTTCGGTTAATGGGCAGAGACTGAAACATTATCACTTGGGAGAGCCATTTCCAGAACTTAATGAAGAACAAGAAGAGGGGGTGGATGTATCAGATTCCACTCTTTCTGAGCAACATGCCTGATACATCTCGTATGGTCAAGCTTAGGACCTTAAACAAGCGCTCCTCAGGAGGCAGCCTGAGTTATCTTTTCCTTTTTGTTTTTCCATTTCGTCTGAGTGTATTTTGTGTTTTAGTCTTTTCTTTTCTCTTCCTTTCAGGACATTGGCAGAAGCCAGTCGCTATTATGTCAAGGGAGGAATGGAGAAGGCAGCTTTTAACCTTGATTCAAGATAATGCCCGGTGAGCTGTTTTGGATCCCTTCCATTTAACAAATTTTATTCAATTAAATGCTTGTTCAAAAAGCTTACTCCGTCCTTTGTCTTCATGTTGCACTGTTTATCTGGGGTGATTTTATTCATTCTTTATCTTGCATTCACCAAAATCCTGTTCTTGGTATGAATAGCTGATATTGATTTGTTGTAAACTGGTTTGCTCCATTGTTGGTGAGTAGTATCTAGTGGTATTGATTACTGTAACACATACCTTGTCATCAAGTACTTAATTGAAGATTAACAGCAATGGTTTTCTGACCAGATGGCACCCATATACGGCTTATCCTAAATTTCTCCCATTATCTGTCTATCACCTTTAATACGCTCTGAATTTTGTTATACTGAAAAGTGAATTGTGAATTTTAGACCTGTCCTGAGCTAATTAACCGATATCATTTATCTAGGTACCATAATCCCGGGATTGGTGGTACTTAGAGAAGATGTAATTGGTTATAGATATTGGCCCCCTTCTAGACAATTTCTCCAGCGGCTTCTCTTAGAAGCTACCCCCTCCCGGCTTCTCCCAGAAGCCGCCCCCTCAAATTCGTCAGGGCTTCTAAATTCCCCAGGATCTGACTAGTTTAGAAGCCCCGACGAATTTGAGGGGGCGGCTTCTGGGAGAAGCCGGGAGGGGGCAGCTTCTGGGAGAAGCCGCTGGAGAAGCCGTCTAGAAGGGGGCCATTATCTCTCAAAAGTTTTACCATTCGCAGTTAAGTTGTTTTTCTTTTGTTCAATAAGTGGCATCGCCACAGTTACCTTGCTTCAATAAGTGGCGGCGCCACATTGGTTGTGTTGATTATGCAAATTAGTGACTCTATCACAGCTCTGTTCTCAATAAGTGGCTATGCCACGTTGCCTTCTTTTTACTTCAAATAAGTGACTTTGTCACACTTCTCAATAAGTGGTGCTTCAGCCCACATTGTTCTTTCTTTATTCCCTTTGGTTCAGTTCCTTCTGCAAAAAAAAACTTTCATCGCAGTTCAGGTCAGGTTTGGATTCATAGCTCTCTTTTCAGATATATATTCTGGTTGTATCAAAGTGTGTTGGCTTAGAATGTTTGAAAGGTTTGATATACTATATATAAGTACTATCCTGTCAGAAAATTGAAACTAAAACTTAAATCAATGCTTGATCCGATGCATTACAGTGAACAATACCTGGGCTATCACTTGCTGTTGCATATCTTACCTTTGTGTTTGCATCTCTTTAAATCTTTTGCCCTTGGGTTCGAAATTTGAATCTTTTTACTTGAGGACAAGCAAAAATTCAGGTGTAGGGGTTTATGATCAGCATCATAATTATACTATTTTTTGGCATAATTACTCTGTCTTGTGTTGATTTCAGTTACATAATTATCTTTTTACAAACAGAATTGAGTATAAAGTATGTAAAATGTACACAATTACATTTCAGTGAATTCTTTACACAGGCTGGCACGAAAAGGCGCATTTCTTCCATATTCAGACTCAAAAAAATACTGGAAATTGAAGGAGGGAACTAAAGGACAATGCAAACTCTGAGATCAGCTTTGAAGTTAGGATGAAAGAAGAGGAGTAAAGTGCTAAATGGAAGGATCATCTTGTGCAAAAGAGAGAAGAAATGGTGGGCAAAACTGCAAAAGGACCAGGAAGCTGTGCCTTTCCTTAAAGTGTAACGAGGCTCTCGCGCAAGTCGGGTGTGCCGTTCAGATTGTACATCGCTGCCCAAGACAAGGTGATCGGCGCGGTTTTAACTCAGGAAGTCGACAAGGAAGAATGCATCATTGCATATTTGAGTCGTCGTCTGCTCGACACCGAAAGTCGGTATGTATTCGTTGAGAAGTTATGCTTGTCTTTGTTCTATGCATGTACCAAGTTTCGGCACTATCTGCTTTCGAGTACTTGCGTGGTAGCTTGCCAAGTCGACGTGATCAAATATATGTTGCAACAACCGATTCTTAGTGGTAGGATTGGGAAATGGGCTTATGCATTAATAGAGTATGATCTGATATATGAGTCGTTGCGCTCCATGAAGGGTCAAGTCGTCGCCGACTTCATTGTTGATCATAGGGTTAGAGATGAAGAAGGTATTAGTTATGTTAGTATATGCCCATGGAAACTTTATTTTGATGGATCGGTTTGTAGAAGTGGGCAAGGCATCGGCAATGTTTTAATTTCACCAAATAATGTTGTTTATGAGGCATCAGTCCGGCTAGAGTATTCTTGCACTAATAATCAGGCAGAGTATGAGGCGCTGCTGTTTGGGTTGCAAAACTTAGTCGATATGGGCGTAAGAGACATAGATGCTTATGGGGATTCGCTGCTAGTAGTTCAGCAAGTTAATGGAAAGTTTCAATGTTTTGATGGGCTACTAAATAGTTACCTAGACCGGTGTTTAGATATAATCAAGTCTCTAGATACTTTCACTATCAGCCATGTGCCTAGGGAAGATAATTCTAGAGCTAATTTTCTAGCACAGCAAGCATCCGGGTATCAAGTCGGCAGAGGAACATTCTTTATATCAAAGGAACCAATGCTAGCTGTTGTTAGAGGCAAGGCCGACTTGTTTGAAGTCGAGGCCGACTTGTCAGAACTCAAAGCCAACTTGCCTAGAAGCGGCACCAACTCGACAGGTACTAGTTCAGTACAAGAACCACAAGTAGCCGAGTCGGCGGGGAACTTAGAATTTAATGATTGGAGAGTACCCCTAGCTAGTTATTTGAAGGACCCGAGTCAAACAAGGGATAGGAAGATTCGGCGGCAAGCTATAAAATATACCTTGTTGAACGACGAGTTATATCGCCGAACAATAGATGGAGTATTGTTAAAATGTTTGGGTCCTGGCCAGTCGAGAGTGGCCATGGGGGAAGTACACGAAGGAATATGTGGAACCCATCAGTCGGCCCCTAAGATGCAGTGGTTATTAAAAAGAGCAGGCTTCTATTGGCCGACGATGTTGGAAGATTGTTTTCGATATTATAGAGGATGTGAAGCATGTCAGAAATTTGGAAACATACAATTGGCACCCGCGGCTATGATGAATCATATTATAAAGCCGTGGCCGTTTAGGGGGTGGGGTTTAGATTTCATTGGTCCGATACATCCCGCTTCATCCAAGGGTCATCGTTTCGTCCTTGTGGCTACGGATTACTTTACTGTAGTTCCTCTAAGGAATATGACCCATAAGGAAGTAATTAGTTTTGTTCTAGAGCACATTATTCATAGGTTCGGCATTCCTCAAACTCTGACGACTGATTAAGGTGCTTCTTTTATGTCTCACCAATTTAATGAGTTCGCCGAGTCCTTTGGAGTTAAGTTGCTGAACTCGTCGCCCTATTATGCCCAAACCAATGGATAGGCCGAGTCTAGCAATAAAACATTGATTAAACTTATAAAGAAGATAATTGAGGAGCATCCGAGAAGGTGGCATGAAGTACTTTCGGAAGCTCTATGGGCTCATCGAGTATCCAGGCATGGGGCAACCCGAGTGACGCCGTACGAGTTGGTATATGGACAGGAGGTAGTGTTGCCTGTCGAGATCAATTTACAAGCTCTCAGAATAGCCAGACAAAACGAATTGTCAGCTGTAGATTATAATAATTTGATGCTGGACAGAATAGATGAAGTCTCAGAAGAGAGGCTAAAAGCTTTGCGGGAGATTGAAAAGGAGAAGTTAAGAGTAGCGAAGGCTTACAACAAGAGAGTAAGGGAGAAATCGTTTCAGATAGGAGACTTGGTATGGAAGACGATTTTACCTGTTGGAACCAGAAGTAATAAATTCGGCAAATGGTCGCCGAGTTGGAAAGGTCTGTATAGAGTTGTAGAGGTTGTTCCTGGAAACTCTTATTTTGTGCAAAACCTGCGGGGAGAGGGTTTACCTAAAGCTCTCAACGGAAAATATTTGAAGAAGTATTATCCCAGCGTGTGGCAGGAGGCTTGATAATCCTGAGGCCGGTATGACATTTAAGATATCGCCCTAAGCAATACTATGGTTCGTAGTATTTTTGGTAAATACCATTATACCGAAAACAGGGGGACATGTGTTTATAGTGTAATTTGGCTTTAGGGTTTACTCAGTTGGCCAAATTAGTTTTGCCATTAGAGGTTAAGATAATGGACTAACAAGCTGTGGATTTGATGTTAAACTCTTAATGCAGGCTTGGCTATTTTAGCACCGGGTGGCTATGCCATGAAGTAACGAGAAGTACCTCCGGGCACCAAGCATTGGCGGGCCCAAGTACTCGTAGCCCGAGTATCCGTGATGCCGAGTTCCCGAGTACTGGTGTTCACGTCCCCGAATACCGAACATTGGTGTCCCTGAGCACCAGCGCGTCCGAGTACTGAATACTCATTCCCGAACATCGGCGTTCCTGAGCACCAGCGTGCCCGAGTACCGGGTACTCGAGTTCCCGAGTACTGGTGTTCCCGAGTACTGACGACCCCGAGTACTAGTGTTCCCGAGTACCTGAGTCCCGAGAAGGTCCACGCCGGACTCCGAGTGGCTGGAGCCGAGTCCTTCTTAGCAGAACCGGGTCACGGCGCTACCGAGTTGATCTACGGATGGGTTGATATGGCGAGTCTTCTACTTCTAAGATTTATCCAACGCTAAAGACTTCGACTTGGAAGGTAGGAAACCGCGGGCGGTTGCGAAAGGAAGGTTAACCTTGGATTTGGAAAGGTGCTCGGCTTATATGGAAGGATGTCTCGTACACGAGGAGGAGTCCTGATCTCGGTGATCAAATCGCTTAAGTCAAGATAACATTAGAATCAGGATCCGTTAAGAAAGAAAAGTTACATATCTGTATTCAGTTAGGATCAGGAGTCCCGATCTCCTACGGAAAAACCAGCCGCCCTATAAATATGTAAAGGGTGACGGCCGATTGATATATCCAACAATCGACATAAAATCAATCTACTACTTTACCTTTTACCTTTTTCGTTCCAGTTTAGATCTTTATCGTTTTGCACTGAAAAACGATCGGTTCTTCTCCACGAAAGCGAGAAGATCTTTGCTGTTTTGCCTGGAAAGCAGTCGTCCGTCGCCACTAAAGTGCGATAGTTACCCTGTGCTGCTTTGCTTGAAAAGTAGTCGTTCGTCGCACACGAAAGTGCGATAGACAAACACAATTGGCGACTCCATTTACCTAGGTGTTCCGCGAATCCAATTTTTGCCTGAACACCAGGTCTTGTGAGTTTAGCTTTGGGATTTTGCTAGTACTTGTAACTCAGTCCCTGTGGAGAGAACGACAATTCACTGTAAAATCTGCATCGATCATGTAGAACCATGACATGAGTTGTGACTCGATCTTATCCAACATACTCAAAATGGGAAAATCTCTAGCATCCAATATGTACCTTGATAGTGCACATGTCTTAGCAAATATCACAATTAGAAAATTTATAATCAAGTTACTTAGGGATACTAACTTATTGAGCACCTCACAAATGTTGTTCAATAATACATCACACTTAGGAAATTCTTTGAAGAAATCTCTACACCATGTGTTGGGGGGGGATAGCCTCCAGATATTCATAAGCTTCCTGGTCCATTTCCTGCATCTTCTACATGTTTGTGTTCCACTCAATCATACTACTGCTTCTAGCAATTGCCCATAGTTGGTTCTTGAACCTCTCCCCCTTCTGTGACTGATGAAAGTTCTGGTAGAGATGCATCACACAAATTCTATGCTTAGAGTCAGGAAAAACATCACTCACAACAGGAATCAACACTACAAAAGCATGTACAAACTATAAGACAAAGCATGCATAAATAATATATAAGAAAGAATCTAGAAGTCTATGTTAGAGTATACCTTCTGTCTATCAGTCATGAGGTTCACGGAGCATTCTTGTCTATCCCAAGATCTTCCTTCAAGGTCTTGAGAAACCACTTCCAAGTGCTGGTGCATTCAACTTCTACCACTCCCATGGCTATTGGGAAGATGTCTTCATTGGAATCTATTCCTACAGTCATAAGAAGTTGTCCAGCAAACTTAGTTTTGATGGGACAACCATCTAGAAAAATGATAGGCCTACATCCATTCATGAGCCCTCTCTTACCGGCATCTAGGGATATGTACAATGTACTTAAATTTCCATCCTTCAAGTTCAAGTACAAACAACTGCCATGATTGGATGTTCTGAATTCTTGTGCATAATCCCATATCTAACTATACTACTTTACTTCATCTCCATATATCTTCTTCTGTGCATCCCTTCTAGCTCTTGCAAGCCTGCTCTTGGTGGCTATCAAGTTGTAATCCTTTGCACTATCCCTGCAAAGTGACAGTACATCTATACCCCTAGACTTGTGCTTAGTGGGTTTGGTGATTAATGATAACTGAAATTATGGGCTAACCATTTTCTTGAGTTTAAAAAGTGCATGTATGGGTTAGAAACCGCTTCGTGAGGTTATATCAAGAGAATGAGCCTATGAGCATATGAAGCCCGTGATTGATGGTATTGAGACGTACATCACGTATAGATGAACTTCAAGTGAAGATTCCATCTTATGGAGATGGACAACTGAAGAGTAGGTTCAAGGTGTGAACCAATGTGAGGATCAAGAGAAGATGAATTTTGACCAAGAAGAGATTCATGGATGAATTCAGGATGGTCAATATCGAGTTTAAAAGATATGTCACTTGTGATCATATGATCAAGTGGTTTGGTAAGCAATTATGGATCGCATTTTGTGGACTAACCACTTTGCTATATATGATAAATATGTGTCGGTTAGGTTCTATTTAGTGAGATGACATCAAGAGGATGATCTCACAAGTCTCAAGTGTGTATGACATCTCAATCATGCTTGTGAATTAATCATGTTCCATGTGTTTGGAAAGTGTGAGAATTATGTTCACTTCATGATGCTACATCAAGACGATGATCTATCAAAGCTCACGTGAAGATGGAATCTAAGTGTTGATGATCATCACGGTGCATTGAGTGTCGTCATAAGCTTTGGAGGGTGCTTTATATGAGGGTGATACTCAAAAAAGTTAAAGTGTTGATCATGTGAGGATGAATCTCAAGCAAAGCTTTAATGTTGATAAACATCAAGAGATGATGATATCAAGTTGTGTAAGTTTAAGTTGAGAATTATGTTAAGATATATACTTAAAGCTTATGGTCCACCAAGTTATAGTGGACAAGATAGTGAAGATGTCATCAAGAGAAGATGGGGAGCATATTGAGAGACTTTATTAAGCAAAGAAGATTGAAGAAAGATTCTAACTTGGAGCAAGGATGATCGTCTTCATCAAGCTCAAGTGGATTACTCCAAACAAAGGTATTCTTAACTAGGTGTTTCTAGTTTTACTAATCTTAAGGTGTTGGAGGGAAACCACATTATATGATAGATAGTGGTTCTATCAAGAAGAGTTGTCGATAAGTAGCTTGAATGAGTCTTATGTTGAGTGCTCAAACCTTTGCATAAGTTGCATCCACCTCTTTGTTATTCTTGGTTTGAATCTTTTATGATCAGACCATTTCTTTGTTGGTCTTCGATGACTCGGTTGCACCGTTGCATCGAGAAGAAGAAATTTCTAAGTTCTTATCAACCATTTGCCTTCTAGGCAGTTTCTTACCGTGCCAAAATTTGCAATCTTGGAACCTCAGAGATTAAAAGTAAAACTTCTAACATTAGGTGCTGAACTCACAAAGTTTAAATCTCATAACCTCGAATTTTGAAGTCGAAACCTCCGAGATTGTGTTCTGGACTCTCCGAGTTTAAATCCTGGAACCTCCGAGATTAATCTTGGAACCTCCAAATTTCCTTTCTATCCATGTTAATATAGTCATTGGTTTGAATCTCAAAACCTGCAATCTGGTTCCGAAACCTCTGCCTTTTGCGAAATGTGTGTAACAGCTAGTTTTTCAGGATGGGATATAAGTATCCACCTTGGCCGGCTTGAGGAGTGAGTTGCTACCCCTGAAGATCATTCCTTGAGTCCTTCATAATGTTCTCTCCACTTAATAGCATTCTGTAGTTTTTCTCCTTTTAATAGCATTCTGTAGTTTTTCTCCTTTACTTTCTTGCAATCCATATCTTGATATTCATACATGTGCAATTATCTTGTGTATAAATTGCTTTGCTTGCTTGTCATCCTAGGATTGCATATCTTGAATTAGACTTGTTGGTGCACTTAGTTGAACCTAGTTATTTTAGATTTTGAACTTGCGCAAAATCGATTAGTTAATTTCTGCATTAGGTTTGGCCTAGATCATAATCATTTTTCAAACATCTATTCACACCCTTCTAGGCAGCATCTGATGTCTTTCAATTGGTATCAGAGCATCATGCTCTCATTGATTAGGCTTAACCGCTTAGAGAGTAAGGATGTTGGCTAGTGGTTTAGTGCACGAAGACACTTTCTTATTAGATGGCACAAATTATCATATATGGAGAATCCGCATGCTTAGTCATTTTCGAACCATGGGTCTAAGCATAGAGCAAATTGTAGATGTTGGTTTTTCTCCATATTTTGAGAAAGAGAAAAACTTATATCATGTGAAAAACTCCAGCCAAGTCAAGTGGATTATTGAAAGCTTTCAATCCAATGCTCCTAATATGGTGACAAGTTTCTAACTTTCTTACACTAAAAGTCACTAGCCCTAGCTTGTGTAGCTTTGGTCTTCTAGCATGTTTAGGTTGTGTTACCTATCATATGTAGATTGTATTGCATATCATATAGTTCTATGTGTAGATTCAAGCCTTAATTACATCTTATTGGATTTTTATTTGGCTCTTGTGAGAAATTCTTGGATTATCACACTATCGGCGGAGTATTATGCTTTGGTGCATATTACAAGCTTGAAAGATGTGAATATGTGATGAATGCCACTCAGAATTGATATCGTATATTATGTAGTGTCTATGTGGCATGGTAAGCTCATACGCAATGAAATATCTGTAAATCACCATCTTTGGTATCTGTGGTACTTTTTTGTTCTATTTTACCTAAACGATGAGATTACTTCATTCAATGCACATCCATTTGTTGTTTTGATTGCTTGAATATTTTTCAATTGGATGTGAGAAGAACCTTTAAGAATACCATAGCTTATATCTATCTAAAATTACACCCAAAATTTCATTCAAATCTACATTATTGAGCATTTTATCTGAATCTTGAAACTTCTGAGATATCCCGGGATCTCTGACATTTGGCTCTGTATTGCACACAGTTCACCATCGGAGCCTTTGAGCAGAATTCAGATATTTCAGAATCAGGTTTTGAACATGAAGTTCTAAAACTCGGAACCTCCAACATTGTGTTTTGTCCTCAACAGAACTGCATCTCAGAGTATCCAGAAAATCTCAGAGATTTTGAAAATTAGACTTCAGCGGTACAGAACCTATTCCCAGAGTCTCCGAGTTCAATCCCGAATCTTCCGAGGTTGCTGATGTTGGAAATATGCCCTAGAGGCAATAATAAAGTTGTTATTATTCTATTTTCATGTTCATGATTAAGTTTATGTTCTATGCTAAAATTGCATTGGTTCTTGAATATGAGATTCAGAGGAAAACCTAATTGCATGTGTGGAATAATAAACACCATTCAGATCCCTAGTCAGGCCTCTGGACTAGCTCATGTATTGTTGATGATCTTGTTTTCCTGATCATGGGCTGTCACGGCCCCGGAATCGCATATGACTAGGGGAACGAACAGTCGCCAAGGACCGAAGGCATCCGTCGACCGGGTGGCACGGTACCTGCGCCGTACGCACCACAGTGGAGGGATCCGACACCCGACCCCACCGTGGGTCGAGCCGGCCGGAAGCGACTGGGCTTCCCAGAGCCACATACTATTCCACGAGTCCGTGTGAAGGTCTAGAGTCGTCGCCGAACGGTACCGTGCAGAGTAGAGTCGGAGGAGCCCGGCGATTCTACCCACACCCTAACCTAGCTCGAAGGCTAGTGGGTCGCTCGAAAGCCCGGTAGAATGCCCACACCCTGCCTGGCCGGCACAGCATCTCAGCCAGCGGGTCACTCAACCGATTCTCCCTCGACATGGTAACAAACGGTACAACTATAACCCTTCACGACTAACCCATATACTTCATATCATACACGCAATGTATATGGGTAGCCTGGAGGAACAACTTGAATATCACAACGAAACACTAAGATATAGTTCTACGATATTTGTCCACATCGGACTAGCTATTACAATATTGAAAACATATCCGAGTACGGAGTTTAAGCAACAGCGGAAACAGTAAAGGTGTCCCACAGCGACATGAGAGCCGCTGATTAACAGTTTAACAAAACAGGTTCCCCGAACCAAATAACCAACCAAGGCAGACCAACAAACTAGACATCGTCGAAGAATTCCTCGACCACTGGCTCACCTGCAATGATCTAGGAATAGCCCTAGGTGAGTACAAAGTACTCGCAAGACTTAATCGTGCTTGATTAGATGTCCTAAGCATACTAGTATAGCGGGGATTAAACATGATGCGGGAATATAAGTAACAAGATCAAATTACATCAACCACTCTCACATCAAAATATGAATATGTCCTACAATCCAACATTTCCAAAATATCTCTACCAGGGGGGTGTGATGGCAACCTCATGTCACATGTAAGTCTCAATGTACAATATGGGGCACAACGGCCAATATGGGGCACAACGGCCAATATGGGGCACAACGGCCAATATGGGGCACAACGGCCAATATGGGGCACAACGGCCAATATGGGGCACAACGGCCAATATGGGCATGGACAGGGTCCCATCACCACCACACCTCAATTTTTAATCTCTCGGACTGTCACCGGCAGCCGATCCCGAGTGTAGTCAGGGCCCTATCCCTTGGAGGTTGCAAGGCCCCAAAGGACTCGGGTTGCCTCAACCTACACCCCGGCATCGCTGTCGCTAACGTCCACGTGTGACAAGAGTAGTTAACCACATGGAGTCTCCTCAGGGTTGGTATCGCGACGGTCTCACTTCCTTACTTCTGGTCGCAACATGCTCCTTTAATGATACCAACGGTTATCCATGGGCCACTTTCCCTTCGACTCTCACATCTCACTTAAATGGGTTCAAATATTTAATATCTCAATTGACTTCAACCACAATTTGACATGTCACCAAACAGACCCTAGCATGCTAGTTCATAACCAAGATAACCTTATTCATCATACGACGAGATAAGCAGATATTGAATAACAAAAGAGTGCAACAAGCTCTGCTTGCCTTCGTAGAACTGCTCCTGGTCTTGCGTGTAGTCGTGAGCTTGCGGGTCTCCTTCTTCGACGTCTAGTGTAAGAAGATCGAGTATTTGGAATAAGTGCTCACAGAACAACCAGCATGTATGCATGAAGATAATGCAACTAATAAATGATTAATTAGGTGCTGGTGTTAGGTTTAGTTTGGCGAAGAGGACTCGCGATAGTCTCGTGAACATCTTAGGTTTGCCCTAACGCACATGCAAGCTAAATACTTAATCGAATACAAGTTAGGGTTTGTAAACTCTCACTCAAGTTGGGAAGGCATGAAGCCAAACTTATTTGCCATGAAAGTGCTCTGGAATACTAACCTAACGCCGCTGGAATCACTCCATCCGGAGTTACGGGCAAGAAGTTATGGTGGATCGACCCTAAGGTTTAACGGGGCTCGACGAATAAGGGGTTAACACCTAAAATGTATCATGCATGTACTCTTACTGGGATTGTAGTGGTTCCATGTTATAGAACACCTCACAAGGATTCCAGAAAGGTGCAATTTGTCGAGATCAGAGTTAGGGTCGAAAACCTAGGGTTTACGGGGCCTCGACGACCACTAAACTTCTACCCTAGATAACAGTGTGTGCATGTGCTCAAATTAAGATTTTGATTCAGCCATCTTGTAGAGTTTTTCACAAGGATTCCAAATATATAAAAATATTCAAATTTGGCCGAGTGGTTTAAAAGTTATGCAAGTTTGAATTTTGGGCAAAAATCTGCCCCTAACTAACTCAAACCCTAAATGCTACATGCACCCAAACCCTACCCACGTCGGATCCTAAAACTCTAAACGCACCCGAGAAAACCACCCGGAGGTCCGACTCCTTTAAACACGTCAGCAGCAGTGGGGGCCGCATGTCAGCCGGTCAGGCACTCGGGAGCCAATCGAAAAACGCCACGCGTCGGACCCGGCCTCTCTCTCGCTCGCTCTCTCTCCTCTGCTCACTCGGAACCGGCCGGCGGCGAGCTCGTGCGGCGGCGGGGTCACCGGAGGCTCACCGGAGTTGAGCTCCAGTGCCCGGATCTACTCGGGAGGAACGGGTTCACGGCCGGGAGCTCACCTTGGTGCTGATGCGCGCAAGAGATGAACACGGGGAGGTCCAGAGGGGGCTGGCGACGGCGAGGTGCGGAGGAAGGCTTCGGTCGCCGGCGTCGGGGATGTTCCAGACGGGGATCTGCGAAGAGAGGCAGTGGAGAGTGTTAAGGGGGTCGAGGGGGAGCCAGTGGTGGAGAAGATGGAGGAGGAGAGCTACTGGAACTCGCTCGGGAGCTCGACGGAGTAGCTGACCGGAGGCGGAGAAGACGAGGTCGTCAGGGACGATTTGGGCTCAGACCTGGAAAATGACAGGGGGAGGAGTTAAAGGGGAAACAGAGGGAGCTCGGGGGTGGAAGGAATTGACTCGGGGCTCACCGGAGCTCGGGTAATTGCTCGTCGGAGCTGAGGGCAGAGACGGCGGAGGAGGGGAATCGGAGCGCTAGGGTTTGCTGAAAGTGGAAAGGGGAGGCTTAGGGTTTCGGGAAACAGCTGAGGGGGATGAGCTCGGTCGGAGCGGTGGCTTATAAAGGGCGGCGGGGCTTCGGACCGGCGGTCGGACACCGCCCACGCCGGCGAGTAGCCAGGCGGGACGTGGACGACGGGTCCCGACAGGCGGGCCCGGGCGCGGGGAGTGAGAGGGGAGAGGCTGACTGGTGGGGCTCGGCTGTCAGCCAGAGAGGGAAGGCGCGGGCGCGCGCGGGGGGAGAAATGGGCCGGCCTAGGAAGGCCCAGTAGGGTCGGCCTGCCCGTTAGCTTTAGGGTTTTATATCTTTTTCTTTTTATTTATTCCCTGCTCACCCCTCTCGTTATTTCATGTACAATTTCTCCTCCAATTAACTTGAAATTTTTACCAGGTCCTTGTAATATTATTCTTGAGCTTCTGTACAAGTTTGAAATAATTTGGAGATGATTTGAATAGGGATCCAGTACAACTCTAGGGTTTTGACCTAGTCGGCAATTTGAACTAGAGGTAGGTCCCAGGGTTCTCCAAAATTTCTGAAAATTGGCAGGGGGCTAGAATTCACTAATTCATGCTTATTTCCAAAGTTTGAAGCATTTCTATCCTGCCTAGCTTATCCATTTACTAAACCCTAGTTTTCTCGGACCTTAGGGTTTATCCTCGGATAATCCAATCGAAGCATGATTTCATGTGGGTTTTGGACAATTCTTAGGAGATGATTGTTGGGAAAGTTGGAAAAGGTTGGAAGGGGGATTCACTGGTGGGACCCACTGGACCCACCCCCTTATTAGGGCTTTTATCGAGGTTCGACACTTCAAATAAATTGATTGGTGTTAATTTCCACAAATTGAGTTTTCAAGGATGAGATATGCACATATTCTATAGTTTTAATTACATTGATTGGTGTTTGCAACTATTCCCACCGAGGATGAAATATTTACGTACTCGACGATACATCAATACATTGTTTCAAAAGTTTACAAGTGTGGGGTGGAGGGGATGCCATGTATGCATGAGATGCAATAAACCTTAATCAAGATTTGGGACTTACAAAACCTACCCCCCTTAAAAGATCTCGACCCGAGATCTCTAACGTTCGACAAAGAAGGCTGGAAACTCCTTCCTGAGCCAGTCTTCACGCTCCCAGGTAGCTT
The DNA here is from genome assembly GCA_019208055.1 of Stipa capillata. NCBI lineage: Eukaryota > Viridiplantae > Streptophyta > Magnoliopsida > Poales > Poaceae > Stipa > Stipa capillata. The sequence continues at coordinate 66,833 of JAGXJF010000077.1, read as the reverse complement.
CTTCTTCAGTGTGATTGCTCCACTGGACCTTGAAAAACTTGATGGTTCGGCGTCGAGTCTTACGCTCTGTTTCACCGAGAATGCAAACTGGATGCTCTCGATATGAAAGGTCTTCATGTAACACTTCGATCTCAGGATTGATCTTCCTCTCGGGGACTCGATGACAAGCCTTTAGCTGGGATACGTGGAAGACGTCATGCATCCGGGATAGGTAGTCCGGTAATTCCAATTGGTATGCTACTGTTCCTCTTCTGGCTAAGATCCGATAGGGTCCAATGTATCGGGGAGCTAGTTTGCCTTTCATCGCGAAGCGGCGGACACCTCTGAATGGGGTAACCTTCAAGTATACACTGTCTCCAACTTGAAATGTGACTTCCCGACGGTGAGGGTCTGCATAACTCTTCTGTCTGCACTGAGCCTCACGAAGACGTTCTCGGATGAGCTGGACCATGTCTTCGGCTTCTTCGATTGGGTTAGGTCCAAAGAACTGTCTTTCCCCTGTCTCGGACCAGTTCAATGGAGTTCTACACTTTCTTCCATAGAGTACCTCAAAGGGTGCCATACCAAGGCTGGCTTGATAACTGTTGTTGTATGCGAACTCGGCATAGGGTAGGCAATCCTCCCAATTGGAACCTAAGGCTAGTGTACATGACCTTAACATATCTTCAAGGATCTGGTTGGTTCGTTCGACTTGACCTCCAGTTTGGGGATGGAAAGCGGTGCTGAAGGATAAGGAGGTTCCCATGGCTTCTTGCAGACTCTTCCAGAATCGGCTGGTAAATTGAGTGCCTCGATCTGAAATAATTCTCTTGGGAACACCATGGAGGCAAACAATCCGAGTGATGTACAACCTTGCTAATTGGCTCACTTTATGCGTCGTCTTCACAGGAATGAAGTGGGCAACCTTGGAGAGGCGATCCACAATCACCCATACGGCGTCATTACCTTTTGGGGACCTCGGCAGACCTACCACAAAGTCCATTCCGATCTCTTCCCATTTCCACTCTGGGACTGGGATTGGTTGGAGCAGGCCTGCTGGCCTTTGATGCTCAGCCTTCACTCGTCGACATATATCACACTCAGCCACATAACGAGCGATTTCTCGCTTCATCCTTGTCCACCAAAATCGTTGGCGGAGATCTTGGTACATCTTTGTGCTCCCGGGATGGATGGTCAACGGGGAATTGTGTGCTTCGTGCAGAATTAGGTCCTTTAACTCCTTGTCCTTGGGTACTACGAGCCTTTTTCCGAACCAGAGTATTCCATCCTTATCTTCATTAAAACAGGTGGTGGTCCCACTCTTCACTTTTTCCTTGATTTTCTGGATACCTAAGTTCTGAGCTTGAGCGGCCTTGATCTGATCCTCTAGGGTTGGCGTTATCTCCATTGCGGCAAGAGAACCATGCTCAACCATCTCCAGGTTGAGCCGCTGAAATTCCAAATGGAGCGGTGGTTGCTGTTCCATGATCATGGTGCTATTGCAATAAGCTTTCCGACTGAGGGCATCAGCAACAACGTTAGCTTTGCCAGGTGTATAGTTCAAACCTAGGTCATAATCCTTAATGAGTTCCAACCACCTCCTCTGGCGAAGGTTCAAGTCCGACTGGGTGAAAAGATATTTCAAACTCTTATGATCCGAGTAAATCTCACAACGATTACCGATGAGGTAATGTCGCCATACCTTGAGGGCGTGAACCACGGCTGCTAATTCCAAGTCATGAGTAGGGTAGTTGGTCTCGTGGGGACGCAATTGGCGTGAAGCATAGGCTACGACACGACCATCTTGCATGAGGACACATCCTAACCCATTCCGGGACGCATCACAATACACTTCAAAATCCTTATCTGTGTCCGGAAGAACCAGTACTGGTGCTGATGTCAATCTTTTCTTAAGCTCCTGGAAACTTACTTCACACTTGTCAGTCCATATAAACTTTGTGTCCTTTTTCAGCAATTCAGTCATGGGCTTGGCAATGGAGGAGAAGCCTTCGATAAACCGGCGGTAATATCCTGCCAAACCTAGAAAGCTCCGGATCTGGGTCACCGACTTAGGCTGCTTCCATTCTTGGACGGCTTGGACTTTGCTAGGTTCGACTGCAACACCGGTGGCTGACAGGACATGACCCAGGAATTCTACTTCATGCTTCCAGAACTCACACTTTGAGAACTTAGCATACAGGCGATGCTCACGGAGCTTGCCGAGCACCATTCTCAAGTGGTCTTCGTGTTCAGGCTCAGTCTTGGAGTAGATGAGGATGTCATCGATGAAAACGACAACAAATCGGTCCAGATATTCCATGAAGACGGAGTTCATGAGTTGCATGAACGTGGAAGGAGCATTAGTTAATCCAAAGGACATGACCGTATACTCATACGACCCATAACGAGTGGTGAATGCAGTCTTCGGAATGTCTTCGGACCTTATCTTGATCTGGTGATAACCTAGTCTGAGGTCGATCTTGGAGAAGACACAAGCACCAGTTAACTGATCAAATAGATCGTCAATCCGGGGAAGTGGGTACTTGTTCTTCACTGTAAGTTCATTCAGCGGACGATAGTCAACTACCATTCGGAGGCTGTCATCCTTCTTCTTTACAAACATAGCTGGACAGCCCCACGGTGACGAACTGGGCCTAATGAAACCTTTGCTCTCCAACTCCTGGAGCTGCTTCTTCATTTCCGACAGTTCCTTTGGGGATATCCGGTATGGTCGCCTCGAAACAGGAGCTGTTCCAGGCGGAAGGTCAATAACGAACTCGACGGCACGATCTGGGGGCATACCCGGCAATTCCTCTGGAAAGACGTCTGGGTACTCACACACGACAGGTACAAGCTCTATTTCCTGGTCGGGGGTGCCACTCATGGCGAAAAGATGTCCTGAGGGAGATGGCGACACAAACTCCACTTCTTTGCCGGAGGCAGCGGTCAGGGAGACCGACCTTTTGGCACAATCTATCCTTGCCTTGTGCTGAACTAACCAATTCATGCCCAATATAATATCTAACCCCTTTGATGCAAGGACCACTGTATTGGCTAGGAAGGGTTCCCCACCAATTTCTATCTTAACGCCCTCGCAAACAGCCTCGGCTTTTAATTCCGATCCAGGCGTTGCAATGAGGAGAGGTGGATGCAATGCGGATGAAGGAACATGATTCTCGTGCATGAATTTGTTGGATATGAATGAATGCGATGCTCCTGAATCGAAGAGAACGACGGCAGGAGCTGAGTTGACAGAAAGCGTACCCAGCACCACTTCCGGCGCCTCCTGCGCCTCTTCTGCGGTGACATGATTTACTCTGCCACGGCCAGGAACTTGGGGTTTGCGGGGAGCTTGACCTCTTGCTGGTTGGTTTCCTCCTGACTGACCCTGCTGCGGTCTGGGGCCATAAGAATACCCGGTGCGAGGTTGGCGGCAGCTAGTTGCAAAATGTCCCATCTTCCCGCAATTGTAACATCTTACTTTGCTTAGATCCAACTGCGGCTGCTGCTGTGTCTGAGGCTGATAACCTTGTTGCGGGGGACGAGGAATGTACCCCTGCGGCCTCGGGACATACTGCCCCATTGGACGGGGTGGCGGCTGTTGCCACACCCGCGGCCTCTGTGAACTGCTCGCAGCTGTCCTCTGCATTTCCCGCTCTCGCTTACGATCCTGGCTGAGGTCGGATTCTTTTGCTTCTATGTTGATGGCTTTATCCACCAAATATTGGAAGTCGCGTACGTCAACAGCGGCTAACTTTGCTCGCATCTCCTTGTTCAACTTGTCCATAAAGTGCCGAATCTTGTCTCCATCGTTGGAAATCTCCTGAGATGCATACCGCGACAAGTGATTGAATTCACGAAGGAATTCCATAACAGGTTTCTTGCCTTGACGGAGATCCCTAAACTCTTCCCTCTTCAAGTTCATGATTCCATCAGGTATATGGAAGTTGCGGAAACCAGTCTTGAACTCGTTCCATGTGACCACATGGCCAGCAGCTTTCGTGGCCAAGAAGTTTTCCCACCATTCAGCGGCAGCGCCTGCCAGGCAGTGGGACGCGAACCTGACCTTGTTGGCTTCGACGCATTCTGCTAGCTCAAGCTTTCTCTCAATCTGCCGGATCCAACTATCCGCCTCTAGAGGGTCATCAGTTTGCTCGAACGTTGGCGGTTGGGTCCGTTGGAAATCCCCCAGGCTACCTCGGGCCTGACCTCCAGCTGCGCCTTGATTGCGCGCTAGCTGCTCGAGAATTCTGTTCTGGGCCATCAGCAGGTCAGCGACACTTGGTTGCTGGGGAGGAGGTGGCACTTCCTCCTCATGGTTTTCCCGACGGCCACGAGCAGCTCCACGAGTTCCTGAGGCCATCTTTCTTATAGCGAACTAAACATTACAACAATCCAAAACTTGCAGCCCCAATTATCCAATTACATTACTCCTGAGGATATCCTAACTTAGGGTCTTAACTTGGCTTACGCCACAAAATGAGACCGCCATCATGCACTTAAAATCCAAACAACATTCCTAAGGCTAGAGGGGGCTTCTTCATAGGGATGACAGGTCTCGTAAGCCTTCCATTGCTATTCTCCAAGCGTTAATCTCACTTATCATCAGACTGGGTGTCACTTGAGATGTACCACACACGCTCTTCTGGGTCTTCTTCTTCTTCTTCGGACAGTGCAGCTTCGTCAGTGGGAACTGAGGTGGCTGGCGTCGAGGCATTTGCTTCTGAGGATCTTGGGGTGAAAAGCCGAAGGTACTGTCGGGTTGTCATCCTTTTGCGCGGCTTCGCTCCAGAACTCTCAGGTTGGTTGGTCTTACAAGGTGGAGTCGGGGTTGGCTCCTCCACCGGGACATAAGGGCTCTCGCCGCAAGACTCATCCTCATTCGCCACATGGTATCTCCGGCGCAACTCCATGCGAAGCTTGCGGTTAACTTTTGTCAATCGTTCCACTTCTTGAGTAGCCTTTCCATAATCCTGATACAGCCTGTGGTGCATTACTTCCGCATCAACAATGTGCTGGATCGTCTCCAACTCAGTCTCATCATCTTCTTCGTCGTCACTTGGCACTGGTACCCTAATGCTGGCACCTCCATCAGTAATCTGGGGAATGAGACGAAAGGGAGAAAATAGAAAGATCTCGTCGAAGTGATGCCGTAGGTGGAGAACTGCTTTTCTTGAGGCTTCCAATCGGGCATCTTCATCACTGGGTCTAGATGATGTAAAGGTCTGATCCAAGTCCGAGACCTTCACTGCGACCCATGCCATCCAAAAGTGAGTCTTTCCATGAACCTTATAAGTCTTGGCATGGAAGGCAGGGAGTTCTTCCGGGGGCACTCCAAGATATTCCAACATCCTCCATAACAAGGCAGCCCATCCTCCAAGCTGTTGCGGGTCGGTCACAACGTTATACACCATCCTAAACAAATTTTTGGGGTTAGAGAGGACAGGGTTAGCCACACAATGAAAACAAATGCAATAGAAGAGAGTCTTGGAACTAAGAATGAGGGGATACGGAATAAAAAGCACGCTACTTATTAACTTTAAACATAGGGTTTAACTTTTTAAATAATTTTCTGGCCAAGTGGCGCAGCGGGAGCCCTAACTAACGACCACCTGCAATTGGCTTCCTACGGTCAGTTCGGCTCTGATACCAAGCTGTCACGGCCCCGGAATCGCATATGACTAGGGGAACGAACAGTCGCCAAGGACCGAAGGCATCCGTCGACCGGGTGGCACGGTACCTGCGCCGTACGCACCACAGTGGAGGGATCCGACACCCGACCCCACCGTGGGTCGAGCCGGCCGGAAGCGACTGGGCTTCCCAGAGCCACATACTATTCCACGAGTCCGTGTGAAGGTCTAGAGTCGTCGCCGAACGGTACCGTGCAGAGTAGAGTCGGAGGAGCCCGGCGATTCTACCCACACCCTAACCTAGCTCGAAGGCTAGTGGGTCGCTCGAAAGCCCGGTAGAATGCCCACACCCTGCCTGGCCGGCACAGCATCTCAGCCAGCGGGTCACTCAACCGATTCTCCCTCGACATGGTAACAAACGGTACAACTATAACCCTTCACGACTAACCCATATACTTCATATCATACACGCAATGTATATGGGTAGCCTGGAGGAACAACTTGAATATCACAACGAAACACTAAGATATAGTTCTACGATATTTGTCCACATCGGACTAGCTATTACAATATTGAAACATATCCGAGTACGGAGTTTAAGCAACAGCGGAAACAGTAAAGGTGTCCCACAGCGACATGAGAGCCGCTGATTAACAGTTTAACAAAACAGGTTCCCCGAACCAAATAACCAACCAAGGCAGACCAACAAACTAGACATCGTCGAAGAATTCCTCGACCACTGGCTCACCTGCAATGATCTAGGAATAGCCCTAGGTGAGTACAAAGTACTCGCAAGACTTAATCGTGCTTGATTAGATGTCCTAAGCATACTAGTATAGCGGGGATTAAACATGATGCGGGAATATAAGTAACAAGATCAAATTACATCAACCACTCTCACATCAAAATATGAATATGTCCTACAATCCAACATTTCCAAAATATCTCTACCAGGGGGGTGTGATGGCAACCTCATGTCACATGTAAGTCTCAATGTACAATATGGGGCACAACGGCCAATATGGGGCACAACGGCCAATATGGGCACAACGGCCAATATGGGGCACAACGGCCAATATGGGGCACAACGGCCAATATGGGGCACAACGGCCAATATGGGCATGGACAGGGTCCCATCACCACCACACCTCAATTTTTAATCTCTCGGACTGTCACCGGCAGCCGATCCCGAGTGTAGTCAGGGCCCTATCCCTTGGAGGTTGCAAGGCCCCAAAGGACTCGGGTTGCCTCAACCTACACCCCGGCATCGCTGTCGCTAACGTCCACGTGTGACAAGAGTAGTTAACCACATGGAGTCTCCTCAGGGTTGGTATCGCGACGGTCTCACTTCCTTACTTCTGGTCGCAACATGCTCCTTTAATGATACCAACGGTTATCCATGGGCCACTTTCCCTTCGACTCTCACATCTCACTTAAATGGGTTCAAATATTTAATATCTCAATTGACTTCAACCACAATTTGACATGTCACCAAACAGACCCTAGCATGCTAGTTCATAACCAAGATAACCTTATTCATCATACGACGAGATAAGCAGATATTGAATAACAAAAGAGTGCAACAAGCTCTGCTTGCCTTCGTAGAACTGCTCCTGGTCTTGCGTGTAGTCGTGAGCTTGCGGGTCTCCTTCTTCGACGTCTAGTGTAAGAAGATCGAGTATTTGGAATAAGTGCTCACAGAACAACCAGCATGTATGCATGAAGATAATGCAACTAATAAATGATTAATTAGGTGCTGGTGTTAGGTTTAGTTTGGCGAAGAGGACTCGCGATAGTCTCGTGAACATCTTAGGTTTGCCCTAACGCACATGCAAGCTAAATACTTAATCGAATACAAGTTAGGGTTTGTAAACTCTCACTCAAGTTGGGAAGGCATGAAGCCAAACTTATTTGCCATGAAAGTGCTCTGGAATACTAACCTAACGCCGCTGGAATCACTCCATCCGGAGTTACGGGCAAGAAGTTATGGTGGATCGACCCTAAGGTTTAACGGGGCTCGACGAATAAGGGGTTAACACCTAAAATGTATCATGCATGTACTCTTACTGGGATTGTAGTGGTTCCATGTTATAGAACACCTCACAAGGATTCCAGAAAGGTGCAATTTGTCGAGATCAGAGTTAGGGTCGAAAACCTAGGGTTTACGGGGCCTCGACGACCACTAAACTTCTACCCTAGATAACAGTGTGTGCATGTGCTCAAATTAAGATTTTGATTCAGCCATCTTGTAGAGTTTTTCACAAGGATTCCAAATATATAAAAATATTCAAATTTGGCCGAGTGGTTTAAAGTTATGCAAGTTTGAATTTTGGGCAAAAATCTGCCCCTAACTAACTCAAACCCTAAATGCTACATGCACCCAAACCCTACCCACGTCGGATCCTAAAACTCTAAACGCACCCGAGAAAACCACCCGGAGGTCCGACTCCTTTAAACACGTCAGCAGCAGTGGGGGCCGCATGTCAGCCGGTCAGGCACTCGGGAGCCAATCGAAAAACGCCACGCGTCGGACCCGGCCTCTCTCTCGCTCGCTCTCTCTCCTCTGCTCACTCGGAACCGGCCGGCGGCGAGCTCGTGCGGCGGCGGGGTCACCGGAGGCTCACCGGAGTTGAGCTCCAGTGCCCGGATCTACTCGGGAGGAACGGGTTCACGGCCGGGAGCTCACCTTGGTGCTGATGCGCGCAAGAGATGAACACGGGGAGGTCCAGAGGGGGCTGGCGACGGCGAGGTGCGGAGGAAGGCTTCGGTCGCCGGCGTCGGGGATGTTCCAGACGGGGATCTGCGAAGAGAGGCAGTGGAGAGTGTTAAGGGGGTCGAGGGGGAGCCAGTGGTGGAGAAGATGGAGGAGGAGAGCTACTGGAACTCGCTCGGGAGCTCGACGGAGTAGCTGACCGGAGGCGGAGAAGACGAGGTCGTCAGGGACGATTTGGGCTCAGACCTGGAAAATGACAGGGGGAGGAGTTAAAGGGGAAACAGAGGGAGCTCGGGGGTGGAAGGAATTGACTCGGGGCTCACCGGAGCTCGGGTAATTGCTCGTCGGAGCTGAGGGCAGAGACGGCGGAGGAGGGGAATCGGAGCGCTAGGGTTTGCTGAAAGTGGAAAGGGGAGGCTTAGGGTTTCGGGAACAGCTGAGGGGGATGAGCTCGGTCGGAGCGGTGGCTTATAAAGGGCGGCGGGGCTTCGGACCGGCGGTCGTACACCGCCCACGCCGGCGAGTAGCCAGGCGGGACGTGGACGACGGGTCCCGACAGGCGGGCCCGGGCGCGGGGAGTGAGAGGGGAGAGGCTGACTGGTGGGGCTCGGCTGTCAGCCAGAGAGGGAAGGCGCGGGCGCGCGCGGGGGAGAAATGGGCCGGCCTAGGAAGGCCCAGTAGGGTCGGCCTGCCCGTTAGCTTTAGGGTTTTATATCTTTTTCTTTTTATTTATTCCCTGCTCACCCCTCTCGTTATTTCATGTACAATTTCTCCTCCAATTAACTTGAAATTTTTACCAGGTCCTTGTAATATTATTCTTGAGCTTCTGTACAAGTTTGAAATAATTTGGAGATGATTTGAATAGGGATCCAGTACAACTCTAGGGTTTTGACCTAGTCGGCAATTTGAACTAGAGGTAGGTCCCAGGGTTCTCCAAAATTTCTGAAAATTGGCAGGGGGCTAGAATTCACTAATTCATGCTTATTTCCAAAGTTTGAAGCATTTCTATCCTGCCTAGCTTATCCATTTACTAAACCCTAGTTTTCTCGGACCTTAGGGTTTATCCTCGGATAATCCAATCGAAGCATGATTTCATGTGGGTTTTGGACAATTCTTAGGAGATGATTGTTGGGAAAGTTGGAAAAGGTTGGAAGGGGGATTCACTGGTGGGACCCACTGGACCCACCCCCTTATTAGGGCTTTTATCGAGGTTCGACACTTCAAATAAATTGATTGGTGTTAATTTCCACAAATTGAGTTTTCAAGGATGAGATATGCACATATTCTATAGTTTTAATTACATTGATTGGTGTTTGCAACTATTCCCACCGAGGATGAAATATTTACGTACTCGACGATACATCAATACATTGTTTCAAAAGTTTACAAGTGTGGGGTGGAGGGGATGCCATGTATGCATGAGATGCAATAAACCTTAATCAAGATTTGGGACTTACATGGGCATTGTTAATGTAACAAGGATGCCGGCAATAATGGGAACACATTGTTAGGGTAACAATGGTGTTGGATAGACCCCTTATGAGATACTGCGAGATCACTTCGTCAATATGTTGTCAGTATCTTCTCATGATGTGTTAACGTTTACTTGCGTCCTTAGACCATGAGAATATCATAGACCCGGATACCGGATGGTTGCTTTGGGGTCATCAAACGTTACGCCGTAACTGGGTAATTATAAGGTGACTTCCAGGTACACCAGAAAGTATATCGTGGTTCTAGATATCTCAAAACTGGGATTTGCCCATCCGGCGATGGAGAGATACACTCTGGGCCCACTCGATATTACGGTGTCCAGCATCGCCTGGCCAGGTATTGTGACTAAAAGGTTAGTCACGGGGATACCGGAATACGGAAACGAGAAAAGAGTACAAACCAGTAACGAGGATAACTAGGTATGGTGATCAAGGAGTTGATCACAGGGATACCGTCAAAGTCTCGCCTCGGGTTGTGTAACGTATCGTGAGGCAAAAGGATGATATGCGGTAATACGAGGTTCGCTCGATAAAGATCTTCGATGATATGTGGGAGTCGTTATGGGTATCCAGATCCCGCTGACGATTATTGACCGGAAGGTGTTCCGGACATGTCCACATATATTCTAACCTATAGGGTCACACGCTTAACGTTTTAGTGACATTTAGGAATGCTACTATTTATGGAGAACGAGAGAGAAGGGTTCCGAAAGTGTTTCGGATGATCTCGAAAGTGTTCCGGGAGGTCCCGGATGGTTCCGGTGATGTCCGGAAGTGTTCCGAAAAGTATCGAAAAGTTCTCGAAGGTTCTAGAAGTTCTAGAAATTCTAGAAGGTTCCGGAAGTTCTAGAAGGTTCTAGAAGGTTCTGGTGGAGTTGGACTCCAACTCCAACAGGGTGTCCCTGCTGGAGTAGGACTCCACTGCCTAGGGAGAGCTGCCCCAACCCCTATAAATAGAGGGGCAGGGCACCTCAAAGGGCATCCCGAGCAGCCCCAGAGGCAGCCCCAGAAGCAGCCCTAAACCCTAGGCCGGCCATCTCTAGATTGGCCACAGCCTTCTTTTTCTCTCTCTTCTAGATTGGATATAGTACAGTTGCCGGCGCGCTGCTGCTTCTCCTTCTCGTAGATCCCCGCTGTTCTTGAGTGCTGGTCCACACATTACCGTGGTATCACTGATCTAGTACGCGTGGATACCTCGGAGACGTCGTATACTTCGGCGTTCGATCAGGCGAACTATTCCGAGGAGATCGCTCTCGCGGCTGGGAGGTATAACCTAGCTGCGGGAGTCTGCGGACTTCATCGACATCGGTCAACTTCTCCGCTGCATTGACGTGATCGTCGAAGGTATTATCTCGTTGCCTGCACCTCGATAGTGATCTTGGGGTGGATTGTGCGCGGTAATTTTTTTTTGCGTAGCACGTTCCCCAACAGCATGGAATAGCGGGACTCGCATGAATTTGGGGTCAACACTATCGACGGTGCACCTAACAAAACCTGCCGCCATCACCACACCGTGTATTGTACCCCCTTGTGCGGGCGGATACACCAACGCGGAAGCAGCCTCCAAGGGAAAACTCAATTGGGCTATATTCACTTGGAGCTTGCACTTCTTCGGCTCGCTGATGCCATCGATTTTATACGTTGCGTTGGTATCATCGAGACATTTAGGTCCGGCTGATGCGCAGCTACTTCGACGGGCACCGGGGCTGGGGTATCTAAGACCTTCTTGTTGTGATATGAATCTTTCCTCCCTGGCATCTCTCTCTTTTGTCAACCTAGCCTCAAGCATCTGTTCAAACTCAGGCATAAGTATTTGACGGAGCTCAGATTTCATCCGCTCACTTTTGCGATCCGCGTTGTCTCTTTTCCATTGTTGTCTCGACTGTTCATCGAGTGGGGATGCCTCACTATGTCTGACTAGGAGCCCTTGACCACGAGTACGGCCCGGGTGCTCCTTCGTTCCCAAACTGGTTGTGAGAATGTCGTTAGCCCTAACGGACTGGAAAGAGACTTGGAAGCTTGAACACTTAGCTCCTTCTTCAGAGGGCAACAAATGGTACGTAAGTAATCATTATGTTATTAATTTACATACTAATAACTCGGATGACCAGGTCATCTAACGTTATCGATCGTTCCAGGTGTTGCTAAATTTCTTGGTCGGCAGGGTTTTGGAAGGTTGTTTGACCCGAAGAGCTGGTAGTAGACCTCCCTCTACACTAGTATCGAGCGTGCTCCATCTCGACATCAGCAAATGGTGGATCGGTGCCCCCAAAGAGGCGTGCTTCTTCATCCTCATTCTCCCACTGTCTCTTTTTGCCGTAGTATCCTTTCGTGCCCCTTCTGTGCGGGTGTTTGTTCTTTGCCACTAAAGCCTTGTGTTCTTCACTTTTGTGACGAAATTCAGATGTCGTCTTCATCTCCACAAATTTATCCTAGTCTTCAGGTATAATCATTGAGTAAGGGCCAAAGGGCTCCTTTTGTTCCTGGACATATTTCTTGTTCAACACATGTTTCCAATTCTTCCACGAACCGCAAGCCTTCAGCTCCGCGGCTCGTCGCACATCCTTGACCCATCTTTTGGGCGCCATGAAAGATTCTATTATCTCATCTACTAATAATTTGCGTTCGTCCTTGGTTACTTGCTTCCAGTCACTTAACATGATGCTGACCCGACCCCTTGTGACCACCCCGCATATGGTCCTAAATTTCTTCATAGTTTTTTTCGGTTCTATAGGAGCCCCAGATTCCTCGTGGATGGCCTGCACTTCGAAGCATCCTTTCGGCTTCATTGAGGGTTTTCTAGGACGGCGCACTGATTTTGCCGAGGAGTCAGACGGTGCTCTCGGCGACGTCCGTTCAACAAAACCTCTAGCCGCTGTCTGCTCATTGGACCTCCTCAGAGAGGCATTATCGGACGACATCTAGTGAATCAGGTTATGTTAAAAGAGCACTGTACCAAGATATCCATAAGCACATATTCTAATACCGCTAGAACCAAACAATTAGGAGTCCACATGTTGAAATGCTGTAAGAAAAATAAATGCTCTCTGAAAGACCAACTTAATAAAATAGAACATGGCTATAGTGGAGAATGTGCTCCGACTAGAGCTCCAAATCAAACTAACAGCAATTCTAGTTCGAGTTATACTGAAAACTACTATGTAGTTTAGGAAACCTAAGTAACCATATTAACACTGCTCTGATTCCAATGAGTCATATAATACCTAATAACCGAAATTAACTATTCCAACAGTACCACCAGCAGATTTTTTCCTTACTATAGTAGCAGAGCTGTTCATGCGCCCACATTGACTAGCTTACCGGAACACTGGGCGATGGAGTGGAGGGCGACCGACCAGCTAGGAGCACGTTGATGTGGGCGCTCGGGCCGGGGGAGGCGGTCCTTGGCAAGGGAGACGATGACGACGGCGCTCGGTCCTCGGGGCGGGCGATTGACGATGACAAGGGCGCTTGGGGCATGCGACGGGAAGGAGCTCCAAGGGGGCCGACGACTTGAGCCCGGGGCAGATGTTGAAGACGTAGACGTTGGGGGCGGGAAGCGGTAGCGGGGTGCGTCGGGCCCGGGAGGCGGCGGCGGTTAGGGTGGCTGCGAGGGCAATGTCGCCGATTAGGGCTCGGGCTCCGGAGCGGCGGCGGGGTGCGTCGGGCTCGGGAGGCGGGGCCGGCGTCAGTCCGGGTCGGGAGGCGGCCGTGGCGCTAGGGCTCGGGACGGGAATAAGATCACTGAGAATATGAGGGAGGGCCACGCGCTGCGGAATTTTAAGGGACGCATGTCCCAAACTGGTTTTTCTGTATTAACCGTTTAGGATGTGAATTTCCAGCAGTTTACCTTTTTTTTAGGCCAGCAGCCTGCATATGCATCAGAATTGCACAAGAATTCGTACATACCATAACATTTCATCAGAATATCTAGCACATAGCAACTGAGTTCATTCATTTCCACAAATATATACTGCATTGAATCATTTCCACAAATATGTGCTGCATTGATTTATTTCCACAAATATATACCTAACTCCACAAATTACATATATAGAATTTGTTGATTAATCACTCATTCCACTAGCTTATTTCCTTTGAACATTAGCCCTTCCGAGTGATCTTCACGTACATAGCATGTTTCTTCAAGTTGTTCTTCCTCGACCCTTATGCGGTCTCCAATAGGTGGCAAGTCGTCGAATTGGTTGTATTCATCCTCGTCAACCACATCATTATGGTTCCACTCTACATTTCATCTGCAGGGTGTCTCATCATTTCATCGCTCTTACGACCCTCGGCATGCCAACACATCAGTTTTGCCTCCTTCGAGTTCGCAAACAACCTCTTCAAACGAGGAATTACAGGTAGATATCATGCAACCTTGTAAGGAATTCCTTTTGTCACCTCAGCGCATTCCTCGTCCTTGTCCAGACCACCCTTATGCTTGTATCGAGGTGCTCTGCAAACCGGACATGAAAGTAAGTCCGCATACTCTTTGCGGTATATGATACAGTCATTCCGACAAGTATGTATTCTTTCAACCTCCATTCCCAAGAGACAAATAACCTTCTTGCATTTGTACATTGTTTTGGGCAACTCATTACCCTCTGGTAGCATGTCTGCGAACAGACCTAACATCGCCGTGGAGCTTTTGTCAGACCATCCGCTACTTGCCTTCAATTTCAGAAGTTCAAGTACGGCTGACAACCTAGTGTACTTTGCCTTGCAGCCCGAATACAAAGGTTTCTGAGAGTCCTCTAACATGCCAATAAATTGCTTATACCCTCCATCATTATGGTTCCCCTCTACATCATGCAACATGTGATCCAGATCAAGCATAGTATCCGCATTATCCGACATCACATCATTGGAAGTACAATCGTCACCATCTGGCTGATCATCATTGACTGTGTTTGGCATATCGTTCAATTCGGTGTCATCGATATTATTATTATCTTCATGTATGATCGCCTCTTCACCGTGCTTGCTCCAACATGTATATCTTTCCTTGAAACCCCTTCGAATCAAGTGTGCTTCAATCTGCTTAGGGTTCTGCCACTGCCTAGTATTATTGCAATCAACGCATGGACAAAAAATCCACTCTTCCCCCTTATTGTGCATATCCACCATGGTTGCTTTTAAGAAACCAACGATGCCTTAGATGTACGCTTGGCTAACACGGCTCTCGTTGTACATCCACCCTCGATTCATCTACGTACGTTCACATATGAAGAATTAATTAGTCTCTCACTCTACATAATTAAGTACCACGATGCTAGTAATTAAGTACCACGATGCTAGCTCTATAACTTAATTTTGAATATAATGATGTATGCATAGAAATGTATATACTTCCTCCGTCCAGAAATATATACCACTTGTAGTTTTTTCGTAGGATTCAATGCAAAACTTTGACTATAAATTTCAATCGTAATATGATATCAGAAATAGTAAATAAATATGTAATACCAGACTTTTGCAAGAGAAATACAATAAAATAATTTTCACATACTCAATCTATATATTTTCTCACATAATTGTGATTAAAGTTTTAAATACATTTCTGAATGGTGGTAGTATATAAGAGAACAAACATCATCTCCTATTTTGGATGTAACGACTTCATAGAAAATGTACAAATCTGACTTGAAAAAGTCCAATTTTGAGAGAAATTAAAACTTGATTTGTTGCAAACAATACAACATATATAACAATAGAAATGCAATTACTAACCTTTAAAAACCAACAACAAATAGGTCTTCTAAAAGTATGCAACAACTAAAATGGGAATGTCCGGTTGCCTTAAATTCGCCACCCAAATCGCCAGCAAATCGCCCGCAAACCGAACAGACAACACTTATGTCGGGCTTCCAAATCTGTCTGGTTGGCCGAGATATTTATTGGGCTAATCATCCCAAAAGGTTCAAAAAATAGAGCCGTTGTGGATAAGTAAGACATCCCAAACGGCTCTGTTTCACGAACCGTTTGGGATTACATTACAGATAGTTATACTTTTTAACCGTCGTGAATAAGGCAGTCATCCCAAACAACTCAGTTTCATGAACCGTTTGGGATTACATCGCAGACGGTTCAAAGTTTTAACCATCGCGGATGTAATATCATCCCAAACGGTTCATTTTCGGCCGACTTATCCCAAACGGCTAAAAAATTAGAACCGTTTGGGATGTGCGACAAACGTGACGGCTATGGTTTACCGTTTGGGATGAGTCGTCGTTTATGTACCATTCTGTACTAGTGCCTATTACATTATATGTTAACATGTGTTATTTCTAGTAAATACACTTTCTAAAAATTACCAAATAAAATTGATCTGTATCAGTAATACCGGATTGTTTTGTTCAGAAGAAGTAAATCCCATAAAATTAACACAAAAAACAGGGTAATATTTAATTTTAAATTTGGTTTACCAATGTAGACTCAAGTTAGTGCAAGTAAAATGATAACTGAAGTGACCTGCAAGTTAAAGTAAATCCACAAACGTTACAAAATATTAGTTGGAACATACCTCAAGCAATGAAAGGATATTATAACTTACTTCGTGATTCAAGCTGGGTATTCATTTTTAGGATTGTCTGTTTTTGAGCTCCAGATTTTCGCAATCTTAATCATATTTCTTAGCCTTTCGATGAAGACGATTCTCCTTTTCATCCCACTTCATATATAAAATTAATCTACAACTAATCCATGTTAAATACTCTCTGTTTTCGCATGTTATCAGTGCACGGTGCGTATAGACTAAAATAACATATATCGTAGATAGAGTCAACGAGAAATGATGGTGTATGCCCCTTAATAAATGATATGCTACAACATTTAACCTCTTCGAAAGCATTAAAGTAAGGATAAAGAGTAAAAATATTCAGTAATTATATTTTTGATTTTTTTTAATGGACTGATAGGCTGAAACAGATGTTCTAAGGACAAGTGATAGGCAGAAATGGAGGGATTATAATTTTAGGAATTGATTAACCTTGAAAAAAATAGAAAAGACAAAAGAAATATAATTTAAAAAGAATTATTGAAGAGTAAGAATGAGCAAGACCGTTTATTTTCTAACTTCCTTTTTGAGAACTAAAAAAACTCAGTCGACAGGTGAGCCGCTAGATCTCTATTGTACGGTAAAGAATTTATTAGAAAAGGTGAATTTTGAAGCTAATCTGATGGTTAACTTCCGTGGACTAAAAAATTCTCAAAAGACTAAGTATTACTAGTAGTTTCGTTAATTAATTGGCGGTCCTTCGTGGATCCACCTGACTCGGGCCGTGGAGCCTGCATGGGCCGCAGTCGGTGGTCCTCGTTCGCGCTTCCCAGTCCCCCTCCTTGCCCGGCCGTGAAATTCCCACTTCTGTAGACGGCAGCAGCAGCAACGACTCCGACGCCTCCACCCCCACGGTGAGTCCAACTTCACCTGCAACATGCGACCACCTCGCGTAAATTGAGCTGCGAGTCTGTAATACTTCAGATCTCATCTCTCTACTAGGTCGGAAGCACATGCTCGAGCATCTCTCTACTGTTGCTTCCTTCGCCTCCTCCTTCCCTTCCGATGAGATGAGCAACAGCAAATGTATCACTGGTCTTATCTGAAGCAGCAGCACTGTGCGGCGCAAGGACAGGCCCGAATCCATGCAACCGTCCTGCATGGGCGAATCCAGTGTGGGGTCCATAGCCCCCACAAACTATTTGCAAGCAATATGTTTGACCAGTTCAATGCTATTGACCCCACTGAAACATCCCAACAAGCAAATTTTGACTGTTAGAATTACAATACTGTGAGTCCTTACTAAACTATTTATATTATACTTTTGACAAATTTTAATTTTATGTGTTGGATTTATAATGTAGTAAAATCTTAGTTCCGACGTCACATTCAAGACAGCTACGTCGCGCTCGATGTTATCTCACCAAATCCACGTAATGTGGACCACGAAACAGAGGAGGCCAGCGCATCCAAGAGTTGTCACATCCATCGTCAACATGCATATAGGGGGAAAACTGTGCTGTGCGACGCTGCCAAGACACATATCCTGTACATGGCAAGTGATATCGGTATACATGATCTGCGAGGCTGGCCGGCCCTATCGAAACGGCAGTATGACTCAGACCCATCACGGAAAATGAAGTCATGGAAACTGCCAAAACCATTTGGCTAGCGTAGCCAAGCGACACGATCTTTAACCACCGAGCAAACAACGGCCAAGCTAATCTAGTGCCGCCAAATTTTGCTGAAATACACCTACACTACCTTGTTGCCCTGCCACACGTCGAGTTCACCTAGCTTAAGATCGATGGTACTGATGGGGTGCTCCGGAGCCACTGCCTAGCCTCAACAAAATTTTGGCAAAGGCAAAACCAAGACAATGCCTAAAGGCGGCGTAAAAAGGTGGTGTTTCTATCGTGGCCATACTGAAGTCCCAAGTCCAACTGGTACTTGGGAATCAAGCTCGTGTGGACAACGGGTACCAGCTCGCGGCGAGCAAGGAGTTTCGAGCGACGACGAGCACGTTGGCCGGCGCAGCGTACGGACTACGCCGTCGTCGCCGTGTCACGTCGTTCGCAGTCGCAGTCGCAGTCGCTACCCCCGTACAGAGATTCTCTCTCTCACCGGTGGCAGGACAGTCAACGGTCAGCAGGCAGGAGCAGTCCGAGCAATCCGGGCCCCACCTGTCAGCCGGCTTAAGCAGCTCCCATCGTAGCCCATAGGAGCACAGACAAGATGCATGGCCGAGTGTCAGTTCGTGTGTACACTAGTACAGTACAGGACTCGAGGGCTGATGCTGATCAGAATGTATGTTCGCTCGAGCCAGCAGTTGCTTCGGTAGGTTTCAGGGTATCAGCATTTCCATCGGTTCCATCGAACCCTGCAATTACACGAGCTTATCTTACCACCCATGTAGGTCATCTTAGAGCATATCCAGTATAGTCTCTAAATTTCATCCCCTATATCTTTAAATGGGGACTCCTCTTAAAAGATTTCTCCTCTATATTTCTTTCCACTCCAGCAAAACCCCTAAATCTCAGCCCCCATATTCCCCTCTTCTATATTTTATTAATTTTCTGTAACTAACAATATATTTATAACGGTTATTTTTGTAACGGCTTTAATTGTAATGGCTATATTTCGAACGGACATATTTCCAACGGCTGTATTTCCAACGGCTGTATTCCTAACGGCTATATTTCCGACGTTTAAACTCCAACGGCTATAATTGCAGGGTCTATATATGCAAGCCCGTATCTCACATCTATCTCCCACAATCCTAGTTGTTTCTCCTCTCCCACATCTCTCTCCCCAGCTCTCTGTCTCCTCCCCCGCAGCGCAATGAGTTGCCGCAGCCTCGCCCTGCAAATGTGCTTGGATTCGTCGTCGTCTTCCGACGACGAAGGAACTCGATATGGGTACAGCATACCTAGCAAACCGAGAACACGAGCGGCTCAATACTCCATGCCATGGCGGTTCTGTGCTGGGACGTCAGGTTATTCATCGTGATAGAGAAGTCGGTCATTGCAGACTATACAATGACTACATTTCAGAGAATCCTGTCTACACCCCAATGATGTTTCGGCGCAGGTTTGCAATTAGTCCATATGTTATTGTTGATCTGTCGTTCTTATTGATCCTCCTTTCTCATAATTTTTTCCCACGCAGGTTTGGAATGCATCGTGATTTGTTTACTCGCATAGTGGATGCTGTAAAAGAGCATGATAGCTATTTTATGCAGAAAAGAAGTGGGGGTGGCATTCTTGGGTTATCTCCTTTGCAAAAGATCACCGTAGCATTCCGAATGCTAGCTTATGGAGTATCATAGCAATGCATTAATATAAATGGTTTCTTTACCTTGTCGTTTGCCTGGTACTTAATACATGCTTGAGTTAGCTGCATTAAGTAGACATGTATTATTAAAATCGCACACAACATATGAAGTTACAAGAAAATTAAAAACATAGGTTTTTACCTTATCTTGCTGTGTCATCCCACTTTGGTTTCTACTCAAAATCTGCCCGTAAGCTCCACAGAACCTATTAACTTGTTCTGGAATAGTAGCCCAACGGTGTTGGAGGGAATTTTGAGAACGATCCGACTCTTCTTTCTTATTGGCATGGAAGTAATCATAGATCCTTTTCCAATAAGAAGAACGAGATTGTTCGTTCCCTGTGGCTGCATCCTGACTAATCTCGAGCCATCCATCCACCAACACATTGTCTTCATCCACAGTAAAATTTTTGGACCTCTTCAAGTTTGGTCTCAGGGGAGGGGTAGGTTGTTCATCTCCACGTACGTGCAAATCCTGTGATTCTCCCCAATTTATGCCATCCAATCCGACATTACCAGCCAAAAGGTCAGAATAAAATCCATCAGCCATTAGAGCACCCTACATCAGCATGCATACAATTTAATCATCACAAATTGTAGCAACTTCTCCCTCAATTTCTCCCCTCAATTTCTTTTTCCCCTAAACTTCTCCCTCAATTTTCAATTTTTTCCCCTCAATTTCTCCCCCACCACCTCTGTCCCTCTCCCTGAGCTCCTCGCCGGGCTCCCTAGCCGGGCTCCCCCGCCGCGCCCCTCGCCTGGCCCCTCGCCGCCGCCTCTCCCAGCTCCCCCACCGCGCCCCTCACCCGGATCCCCCGCCGTGCCCCTCGCCGTGCACCTCGCCTGGTGTGGCGTACCCGGTTTTAAGGCCGGATAAACCTTTGTGTTTACTGTACCAGTCCCATGATCAGTAGCCGGTACACACAAGTTAACCTGTATATCGAGATCATACACGCATTTATTAGAATTTGATATAAAATCGATCTTCAAGATCGAATAATTATACCTTTAGCCCAACGGCTAGAAACTTGCAGCGAAAATCAAACGGTGATATGGCCCACAGAAGATCGAATAATTATACCTTTAGCCCAACGGCTAGAAACTTGCAGCGAAAATCAAACGGTGATATGGCCCACCAGTATGCCATACCCGACAGGCAACTGACTGGGGTTACGCCCTAGCTTTTGCAGATATCGTCGTTGCTTTCGAGCTGTCGCCCTTCGGTCTGGCCAAATCAACAAGCCAGGTGAGTACATTGAATGTACTCGCAAGCACTCCACCAGGAAGTTTATCACGGATATGAGCATGTAAGAATTTATCAAGAAACTGGCTCTATCCTAGGTTTCATATTGTGCGAGAAACTAAGTTTGCATTTGAAATACATAAATAGATATTAAAAGCAGTTTTCATAAAATTTCCATGGTATTCCAAGACGAACATCTGTTCATCTTTTCCTTCCCGCTACAACGGGATTCATTTCTGCGCTTTCCGTTACCACGGAAAGTCTCTTAATCACCCGCTTTAGCGGGGAGTCTCAACTCACCCGATACGACGAGGATACCAGGGTTTGCCCGAGTCCGCGGGGAAATCCCTTCTTCACTCTTTCCGACACAACGGGAAATTTGCATGTCACCCTGCGAACACGGCGGATCGTGTCCTTAAACTCATAACCACATTTTTAGGTTTTGCAACCCAATCTACTTTAGTGTGGCCCAACCAAGTTCGTTCTTGACCGTGAACACGGCTATTCGAATAGTTTTAACCCTCTACAAAGGTGATACGGCTTTACCCACACGATGTAGTTCACTCTGGGTACACTAGGCCAGTATACTGACAGGGCTAGTACAACGAGACTCTTCACTAGAGTAAACCCAGCCATGAACCCGCCAGAAGGACATGTTCCACACCTGGCTTAAGTCAGTATCATCGCTACAAGGAGGTTGGTGTTCCAACTTTGTGGCGAACAAGCCATCGCTTTTCCGCGGAAACTTTTCTCTACAGAGGCTACAACCTCATCTGCACACTGCTCACTGCCTATGAGTTCATGCTAGTTCAGACCGGGTACTAGATCAAGTCCTTCCCATAAAGGACATGTGGACGTACGGTAAGACTTGGCCAAACAGCACTTAAGATCGGTCCTTATGTGATCCAAGAGAGACTTCACACCACTCCCGTAAACGGACAGCAAGAACCACGCCGGGCATTACCTCGCACTTTAACAAGCTTCCGGCTTTCCCCCTTCATTTCCGACCCGGATCAAAATCTTCTCCATTTTTGTTTTAGTTTCACAAAACCTTTTTACGGTAAAATATCCCAACTCATGGATATCCTACCTTCATACACCTTCGGACACGACGGTCCATTTTCAATCTTTGCCACATGAAATATGGGAATTTTCCCTTTTATTTTGAAAACCTAATTTTGCTACCACAGGGCTAAGCATACATACATACTCTACCCTGAGTTCCCGGTAACTTTTTGGGAATACGTAGTCCTTAGGGTGACAAGGTACACAGGGTCGGACTAGGGTTTGCTATGTATTGGTTATAACTTCACTACATAAAATAACGGGTTGTAGAATATAGCATGCATGTTTCATAAACAAAATATTATTTCGTAAGCATGGGATTCAACATGATCAAGGGTGGAGAGCTTGCCTGGCAATAATGGCCGGGTTGCGATCTCGAACTGGGTACGGTACTCGTTCGGGGTCCTTTCGCGAAGCCTCGCGTCGTTGTTTCTACACGTCGGAGAACACCAAATAAACGATGATGCGAGGAAGAACCAAATAAGAGCCAAACACACACTCATGCATACCTAAAATTTGTATTCTGATCTTAAAAGGTTTTTAGGATTTTTGGAAAGATGAGAAAGAATTAGTGACGCATGAAATAATGATTTGTATAGTTTGGAAAACATGGCTTTATGTGTCTATGAACAGGTTAGCATTTTAAAGCTTTAGGTTCTCACGCATTAGTTGGATCCAGAGGAAGTTAGCATGTTGAAATATTTTTAAAAATCTAGATAAACATTTTTAAAGCAAGATTTAAATTGGTATAGGTGTATATTTGTATACATGCATTCAAAGGTTGCACGCATAATATTAAGTTGGCGAATTCCTTACTATTATAATTATGTGAAAGAGGTTTTGAAACCAAAGGTTCATTGGACCATTGATATTTATTTGATTTTTATGCAAAAAGGAAATAGTCGTGCTAACTTATGCTTATGAAACTTTTAACATGTTCATATATGAGTTTGTTTTAAATTTAAACATTTAAATAATTCTAAAAATTATGAAAGTGGTATTGACAGGTAGATCTTGATTGTAGACGGATATAGGAAAAAGAGCGAGGTCAATCGGGGTTATAACGGAGGAGATATGAACTTACTAAGTTCTGCCGGGAGAGAAGAAGAGAGAGAGGGCATGGTTCCGAACCAAGAGGAGGGAATGACATCGAAGGCAACATCTAGAATGCGCCTTCGGTGAGTGGAAACGGCCTCGGGGTAAGGAACCGAGGGAGGACTACGCTTTCCAAATTCAAAAGCGTACTACGGTTTGGGGCAGGAAGAGGAAAAACGTATTCTATACTGGGAAGCGTATTTGCTGGAATACCCTTTCCTCCTCCTACTATGGAACCGGCTATCAACGGAGACCTTAGCAGTAATTGGTCTTGAACCGTGCTTGGGGCTCGGTTTAGAACTAACCCAAGAGAAAAGAGGGAGCGGTCGGGGGTGGCGTGGATGCCATCGGCAGCATCGGGAGGTCGCACCAGCAGCCGGTAGAAGTGAGCTTGGTGACGGGAGTCCCGGGCGGAGGCAGGTTCGACGGGGACATAGGCTCGTCGGAGCGGCGAGGGAGCAAAACCCAGGGCGGCGAGGTCTGCGGAGTCGGGGATGGGAGTGGCGCCGCCGGAGTTCACAAAGGAGGCAGTGGTGCTGGTTGGAGCCACGGTGGTGGAGCTACGGCAGCTACTTGCCGCGGTTGTCGGCGGCTTGCCACGACAAGGCAAGGTGGCAGCGGCAGCGGCCAGGAACTGCCGCGGCAATGCGGGGGCAGAGGGGGGCGGCAGCTGCAGGCTGGCGGCAGCTGTGAGCTGCTGCGGCAGTGAGCGGGACAAGAAGGAGTGGCAGCAGCAGGGAAAGTGGCCGCGGCAGCTTGGCGGAGCAGCGGCGTAGCTGGAATTGGGCGGCGGACCGCGGCAGTGGCCTGGTCGGCGGCGAAGGAGGTGGCCGTGGCGCGGCAGGCCGGGGCGAGACCGGGGTGGACTGCAGCAACGGGTTGCTTGCCTCGGTTGGCTCACCGACAGCGGTCGAAGATGGGGAAAAGCATAGGGGCTTGGTAGTAGGGGAATGGGAGGTGGCTCGCCGGGTGCTATTGCTGTCCCCGGACTAGAGAGAGACGGGCAACCGCGTCCGAGGCTCATGGAGTTCTGGAGGAGCTTGATGGAGTGGGGAAGAGAAGGAAGAGGGAGTGACGAGCTGAGGATGCTGTTGCTCGGGTTGAAGCAGCATGAAACAGTTGGGAGGAAGGGGAAAAGAGTAGCTCGGCTGTCAAGGGGGAGAAGAACGGCGGGGAGCAGCTCGGAGCAAGGAGGGAGTAGGAGGGAGAAGAAGGAGTTCTTGGGCAGAGGCAGCTCGGTTTGGGGAATTTAGTGAATGGCAGCTCGGGCTTGCAGAGTAGGAATGGGCAGGAGGAAGAGCTCGGGAGGGAGAGTGAGCTCGGTGGAACTGAAGGGGAGCTCGAGGGGCAGTCGAAGCAGCTCGGGTCTGAGGCGTTGGAGCAACTCGTTTTGGGGAAGAAATTCGGCTGCCTTGGAGCTCTGGCTTGCTCCAGTCTAGAAAGAAGCATGGGAGTTGGCCAGCCATACTGGTGTTGGTGCTTGGAAAGAGAGGAGGGAAGACACGAAGGGGAGGTAGCTGGGCATTGAAACTGGGTGGAGGGTGACGTGACCCGGTGCTGTGGAGTACACGATTAGGTGCCTGTGGTTAATGCAAGGAGAGAAAGTGGCTTGGGTGCACAGGGTCAACGGCAAGTGAGCTGGGAAAAGAAGACGTGACCGCTCGGTCAGGAGCTTGACGTGAGTTGAAGGGAGCATGGGAGTGACTTGCCTCTGCTTGTGGCGTTGGAGAAAGGAATGGAGTGAAGCAAAGAGGAAAGAAAACTAAGTGGAGGATGAGGCTTAGGGGAAAAGGTGGCACTGCACGGCTGGGTTGCCTTGGAGCAATTTGACACGGTTCAGGGAGTGGCAGGGATGACAGGGAAAGAGCAAAATAGTTTGGTGTGGTAGAGAAACCGTACCTTGATAGACAACTCTTGTAAGAAAAGAAGGAGCAGATGGGGAGGAGCACATGGGATTTCTCCCGAAATTTTTACCATGCGGAAAGATAAAAGGTGACATGGTGAGGATAAGGGATAAAGGTGAAAAGAAGTGTATATATGTAATTACGATGAGGCTAGAGTGTTCGCAAAAGGTCACGATAAGCTAGGGTTTGAGTAGGTATTGCCAATATACCCGT
This sequence comes from Stipa capillata, assembly GCA_019208055.1. Taxonomy (NCBI): domain Eukaryota; kingdom Viridiplantae; phylum Streptophyta; class Magnoliopsida; order Poales; family Poaceae; genus Stipa; species Stipa capillata. The sequence goes on along the minus strand of JAGXJF010000077.1, from coordinate 41,666 downwards.
ATATACGCATAGGATTGCGGCAGGGCCGACGAAGAATTAGGGTTTTGATCCGTAGCTCAAAAGGAATGAATTAGGGTTTTACGTATGTGCGTATACATAAAAGCGGTATATTTTTGCACATACTTGCGATAGAATATGGCAGAGTAGGTGGCAAAAGATCACGTCATTCGGAAGAGGTTTGTGGCATATATATGCTCTAATTTCACAAAAGTGCCGCGTGGGTACTCGGCGGCAGGTGTTGACCTAGGTGGCATCGGCTAAGAAAAAGGGAAGGGGATGCCGAAGGGGTGTTCGTGGCGGGAATGCAAGGGTGGTTAACCACGTAGTGACAAGGTGTAGAGCAAAGTTTGGAGTGTATGTGCCCACATACCCTTGAATATTGTAGCATATATGTGGTTTGTACATGGGTAGAATGGACATGCGAGGTTACGGTGAGTTGGAGTTGAATGCTGCCACTGATATATGCATATATATATATGCATAGAGTAAAAGGAGAAGGGGCGTACCAGGCATTAGGGTTTTGGCACACTGGGTCTGAAAAACAAGGAGGTTAGAGGGAAGGGATTGGAGTGCATGATTTCACCTCAATGGTTCCATACGGAAGGAGAACAATTTGCTCAATGGACTTTGGAGCAACACGATTAGGGTTTCTCCTGAGAGGGTAGAAGTTAGGAGTCCCAACGGAAGATGAGTCGAGGGAAGATAAGAACAGAAATGTTCATACACACTGATGGTGAGGATATCAAGATTGACAGAGGAGAGGTTTTGGATGTGCATTCACTTTCACGATTTCGAAATCAAGGTTTAAATTGGGTTCACTAATTATCACATTATTAGCAGAAAAAGTTTTTGTTGGCCCTGACTTTCAGATTTCGGAAAATCGGGGTGTTACACCTGGCCCCTCGCCACCGCCCCTCACCCGGTCCCTCGCCACGCCCCTTGCCGCCGTGGCCCTGCTCCACCGTAACAGCAGCAGCCGGCGGCCGATCTCCCGGCTCGAGCTCCCCGCCGCTCCCCTCGCCTGGCTCCCCCATCGCGCCCCTCGCCAGACCCCTCGCTGCTGCCCCTCGCCCGGCCCCTCGTCCGGCCCCTCGCCGCTGCAGCCCTGCTCCACGGCAACAACAGCAGCCGGCTCCAGGCCCCCTCTCCCAGGTTCGCCTGTGTGTGTCTCTCTCTCTCCCTTCCTTCGGATCTGGGCGACGACGAGACCTCCTCAGCTCGGCTCACGACGGCAGCTAAACGGGTCAAAGGGGAGGGCAGGAGATGAACCTTGCAGATGGCGCGAGTGGAGCCTTCCGCCGCCCGGACGTTGGCGCCGTTGTAGCGATGGGGGGCGTCGACGGAGCCCCCAGGGATGAGGGGGGTCGGGGAGGGATGGGGGGCGTGAAGAAATGGGGACAAGGATGGGAGTTTTGCTGGAGATCGTTTTTTCTCACTTTTTTTACTTTATCCGGATGGGGGGTTTGGATAGGGAGTTTACTAGAGATGCTCTTATACTACTTATCAATGTTAGACAACACATTTTTTGTCTCTATTCGATGGGCCCAACACGACTTAATGTCACACACTGTACTGGTTTGGCAAATTAAAGATGGACGGCTTACATTATCTCCTCGGTGTTCTCTTCCGTCTACTCTGAAGTGCGTGAGAAAACTAAAATACTACTGCTCCGCACCGCACCGCTGAAGATTTTCAGAAGAGCATTTTGACAGCAAGAGTAGTAGAGTACTAGTAGTATTGCTCTAGCCGCTGAGCAATTAATCTCGAGCGCATTACGAAGCCATCAGGGTGGATGGCTGTGCAGAAGAGAAAAGAAAGCGCCGCAGCGAAACAAGTGGTGAAAAAGAAGCAGGTATTGCGAGGAAAGCGAGAGCGGCGATAGGCGGGGAACGAGGTGCATGTATGTCTGCGCGAGCCGCGACAAGTGACGAGTCACCACGCATCACGCCAGTAAATGCAGCATCATTTATCCCTGTCGGGCTTCCATCTTTGCCTATCCAATGGTGCAGGACTAGTTAGTTACTGCTTTTCTCTTTCCAAAATTGTTACTTACTCTCTCGGTTGCAAAGTAGATGATATTTAATATTAAGTACAAGAATTAAAAATATGAATATTATATTTTAATCATTCTTACATTTATTTTTCATTCTCTCTAAAATAATGAATATTAGTATTACTACTGTCGCTTCTATGAGTAATTAATTCATTTTATGAAATCTTAATAAAAGAAAAAATAAAATATAATGACTAAAACTATATTAAAATTATAAAAGAACGAGTATTTCAATAAAAGCCTGATACACTAAAATAATATCTATTTTACAACGGACAAGTATCCTCTTCATGTAATTTGATTTCATAGGCAGAGAAAAATTTACAAAATGAAGTGTTTTGCGAAAATATTAGTATTCTCTTCAGATTCCTAAATGTATTTATTTTGGATATCGTCACGGTCTCTAAAACACAACTATGACCACTTATCTCCATTAAATACTTATATATTATCTCCAATCGAAAATAAATAACGCACACATAAATCCTTTGGTGAATGAGTAAACATAAAATGTGAAGTACACGTACAAACAAACCACCTTCATCATCCACAGCCGTGGAATAAATAAAACGCAACGAGTTTTGATTGCACAAGGAGATGCCAACGTCGACAAGGAGATACAACGCGATCACGGTAGAGGCGCGCCATCCTAGATGAGACGTTTTTGCTGAGATCTAGTAACTACTATTCTGCATTTTCTATTTGGCAGATGTCAGTTTTTTCCTTGGTCATAGTCGATTCGTCTTCTTTAACCTTGTGACTTCGACAGTGGACTGCGAGCCAGAGGTGGAGTTGACATGGGAACAACGATAGGGACGGAGCCAAGGATGATGATCTCGTCGGAGTAGTTAGGATCACGAGGTGAAATTGTCGGCAATAGGAGAGTGATGACGACTGTGGACCGAGAGAGTAGACCGTGTTAGAGTGGTTAGGGTTGTGAGGTGAAGCTGCCGACCATGTGGCAGTGGCGACAGTGGCGAAAACCGAGGGAGAAGACCTCATCGGAATGGTTAAGGGTTAGGGTTGGAGATGGTTAGGGTGGTGGGTTCACCGAAGTTAGAGTTAGAGAGAAAACTTGATCTAATAATGATGACTATTGGACGCGGTAGCGATAGCAAGCATTGGAATCGGAGAAGAGAGGAGGACGGCAAGAGGTTAAAGACAAGGGCAACAGATTGATACAAGTTTGACTGAGAAAAAAGAAAAAAGCCAACTAAAAAGATAAACTTATAATTTTTGACTCCTTTCATTCACAAAACAAAACGTTAAGAGTCGGAAAATCTCCGGAACATATCTTTGACGAATCAAAAACAGCAAAAGCAATCTTTCTTTTCCCTACCATACCATAGTCCAGAATTCCGCACCTTGTGATGATAATTGATAAATATGACATCGGATGCTTGCGTGTAAAGAATACAAAGTAAAGCGAGCTATTAGTTTGGGATACGGCGGAACCAAATATTTATTTTATAATAAATACGAAATACGCCCTACAGTTGTTAACCCAACCATTCAGAACATACTCGCTCCATCTTTAAACAGAGTTAGTAATAAGCAAAAGTCATTTGTTTGTCTCTCGTACTATTAGTATAATTTAGATTTAATTCTTAAACTCTAAAACTAGAAATCTGCACCTCTAATCTTTCGAAATTTTTATTTTTCGTCTCCCAGAACGGTTTTAGATGTCATAGCGATTCCCTTTGCATATATGGCATCCCGGTCTGCCTATTCAATAAATACATTTTAAATTCAGAAGAAAAAAGTAGGAAAAATTTGAAAATTTAGAAAATATCAAGAAAAAAGGGAAAATTTAGAAACAAATAATGGGAAATTTTCAGAATTATTTGGAAAAAGATAGGGACAAACAGAGGTGCAAGGAGGATCGGAGAATAGCTGTAACTACAGTTGGGGTTCGATGAACGGGTGAAGTGACAACATCGGATCAAGGCATCAGGTTGATTATGTGACAAATGCTAGCATACAGTATACTCCTACCCTACCTAGCAAAAGAAAGGAGAGGTGGTTTGAAATTACGTTCGGTCTGCTTGAAAAAAGAAAAAAAAATCTACTTTTAGTCTCAATTGTTGATGGAGTCTAACTTTGGTTCTTAAGTTTAATACCAGATAAACTTGATTCTTCAATCTTTAAGATCGGATAAATTTAACCCATCTCACTTAAACTGGTTTTAATAATGACAGTAACGTCAGTTTTACACATGTAGCATCCTAATAACACAAAAATTTATAAAATAAATCTAAAAGTATTAAGATTTAGAAAAAAAATCATGAAATTTGAAGAAAAACAAAGAAGGCGGAAAATTTGGAGAAAAAACAAGAATTTTGAAGAAAGATTGATAAATTTACAAAAGTAGGGGAAAGTCGATAAAATTTGAAGAAAAAATAAGACAACTTAGGAAAAATTAAAAATATTCAAGAAAATTACTAAAAGAATGTTGTTCTTATTTCTTATATTTTTTAAATTCCTAGATTTAGGTACTTTTCTGGAATAATTTTGCATTTTATTTTTTTGAAAAATCTGATTTTTCCTCATTGTTTCTTAAGTTATCCTTGTTTTCCCATATTTTTCATCAAATTTCCTGAACTTTTACCTCTTTCCCTGATTATTTTATTTCTAATTTTTTACTTGGCTACCACGCTGTGCAAAGCAACTGCCATGTCATTATCAAAATCACCTTAAGTGAAATAAGAGACCAAATTTATCCGGTTATAAAATTCAAGGACCAAGTATGTGTTGTATACCTAAATGTAGACTCGGAGGAACCATAAATGAACTTTTTCTCTTGGGAAATAACGAATCCTTGTGAGGCCCAAGCATTAGCTAGGAAGACAACAACACTGCTTATCCCTAGCCCCTACCATACCATACACCCCAGTCCCTACACGCCCAAAAGAAACTCCCAAATAAACTCCCCAATCCCTAAATGGTTGATAGCTCTCCACTCCACTTGATAAGTGAACAACGCCATGCTCCCCTTTCCCCGTCCCCACCGCTCCATCCATCCCTCATCTACTAGCACAACTTCAGCACCTAGTGAAAATTACTATTCAGTTTGACCTGTGCAACAGGTCGGATTGGGATGTGCAATGGAGAAACAGAGGATGTGCAAAGAGAGATCAGACAGGGCAAAATGCCACAGTACAGTAGCTCATCAGCTCGGGCGAAGAAGCTGGTCCTCGCAGCAACCGAACCTACGATTCACAAACTTCTCGGAACAAAATCAGCGAAGCCTATTATACACCAGTAATCGCAGCGAATCGCGAAATTAGCTAGGAACATGGCTCGCCTAGAGCAATGTCTGCAATTGACCGGAACTAGTAGCCAACTCAACCTTCTTTGGAAAATCATCTCCTTCCCAAGCTCCTAGACATCATTCACAAGGTACAATTTGGTCCTAGTGAACAAACAGCAATGCGAATAACACTCGAACACGATGCAACGCAATTTTCAAGAATGGACACCAAATGGCCAGATAGAAGTTATATATGATCATTAGCAAACGATCTCATAAACCATAATTACAAGATACTAGGAGATTTAAGGAAGGGCAAGGCAAGGTTTCACAGTACCCATGTCAGAAAACCAACAGGCTTTACGCCACCAAGAAGCAGATATCACCAGTGACCATCACAGAGCTAGTATTATTACCAGTTAATTATCACCTGCTTTTATCGCTTGCTCCATCCGCACTCCGATCTCACCCCAAAAGGAACCCAGAAATTGCCCTGCCCTGCCTCCCTAATCAACCTCTTGTTGCTAGCTGGTTGCTTCTGGTGGCAGTAGGGTGTGCTGCTCTAAGTGGCGCTCTCCACTGCCGGACTCCGAATCCCCCACAAGCGCAGGCTAAGCATCCCCATCACGTCCGCCCACCCGCGCTTCCGCTCCTCCTCCCCCGCATCTTCATTCTCCACCGTCTCCGCCTCTGCATCATTGGAATCTTCTGGTACTTTCTCCTCCTCGTCGCTCTCGACGGTGCTCGCCGCGGGAGCAGGCGGCGGTGGACGGGGAGAGGCTGGGGTAGGGGAGGGTTCTTGGACCTTCTCCAACAGCTGGGACTCCGGTAGCTGGGGGGACATCTGCGGCGGCGGGGGCGGCGTCGGCGGGGGCGGCGTCGGTGGGGGCTTGCGCTTGCCCTTGTCGCGGCGCTTGGAGGAGGAAGGTGTGGAGGACGCGGACTCGGCGGCAGCGAGGTGGTCCTCGAAGGCCTCGATGACGACGTGGATGAGCTCGCGGTTGGGGGAGCAGTCCCAGCGCGACCAGAAGCTGGTATAGCAGTCGAAGCACCCGCACCCGATGGCCGGCGGGTGGGCGCGGCGGCGGCGTCCGCGGGCCACCGGCGGCTCCGGCTGCGGAGTGGCGGCGCCCTGGAGGGAGCGGGTGACCAGGTACGCGAGCACCTGCTGGTCCTCGGGACGGAGGGCGGCGGTCAGCACGAGGAAGGCGGCGGGCAGGAGCCGGAGCGCCGCCGCGGTCGGGTCGACGTCGCCGACGGGGGGCGACGGGTGGATCTTGCCGCCCTTGCAGGGCTTGGAGCACAGTGTCTTCATGGCGAGCTAGGGTTATAGCCTCCTCCCCCTTGCAGTGGTTTGCCAGGGTTTGGCGTAGTAGGGGAAGCGGAAGACGACGGAGAAGTTGGTGTGGGGGGCTTTGGGAGACGAGCTTATAGGCGCACAGTACTCTCTGCTTTTGCTCTGCACTTTTGCCCCCTGGTGTCCCGCTTTTTCCTCGCTCCAAGCTCCAAGGCATGTCCCATGCTATCCTCTTCTTTGACTCAAACGGGGATTTCATTTTGTGAGCTGTAGCCTGTGGAGTGTAGAGGGATTTTCGTAACTCCAAAAGTTACATGTGCTCGGACTGCAGCTACAGAACAAGGCTGTAAAAACCGAAAAAAATTCTATGGAGATGGGGTGCAAACCCGCGGGTGTGCAGCCCCGCCCCGATGGTAGACGCGTGGAGATCGAGCGGGCGAGACGCCAAACGCCAAGGGGTCTGGCGTTTGCCCCCCAAGCGTCGCCCTCCCCGAGTGCGACGCACCGAACGCCACGCCGACCGGCGTTTGCGCGGCTAACAAAAACGCCAAGGGATCTGGCGTTTGCCCCCCAAGTGTCGAACGCCACGTAAACGCCAGACCCCTTGGCGTTTTGTTAGCCGCGCAAACGCCGGCGGACTTGGCGTTCGGGGGCAAACGCCAGACCCCTTGGCGTTTTGTTAGCCGCGCAAACGCCGGCGGGCGTGGCGTTCGGTGCGTCGCACTCAGGGAGGGCGACGCTTGGGGGGCAAACGCTAGACCCCTTGGCGTTTGGCGTGTCGCCCGTTCGATCTCCACGCGTCTACCATCGGGACGGGGCTGCACACCCGCGGGTTTGCACCCCGTCTCCATAGAATTTTCGTAAAAAACCGGGTGTGGACCAAGTAGAGGTGAGTGGCAACGCTCAAATACTAACACGTATTTAAAACTTTTAGGGTGTGTTTGGTTTGAGAACGAAGTGGAATAGAATGTCATGGTTCAATTCCTTCGGAATGGGTCGATTCCGTTCCTGTGTTTAGTTGTGGAGAATAAAGTAGAATGGAATGGTTCCATGTAGTTCCACCAATTTGGAGAAACCACCTAATTCAGCATCTGAGGAGTATATTCTCTTTAGAAGAATCAGTGGGTTCCGGTTCCCTCTCCAACCAAACACAGAAATATGAGCTAGGTATAGAACCAACCCATTCCATTCCACTTCATTCTCAAACCAAATACACCCTTAAATACCGCTTGCTTTCTCCCGAGCAGAACCTTTCCCCTTGCTACAGTGCTTATAAGCGAATCCAGAGGCGATTCGAGGGGTGCCCTCTCGCTGGCATGCTCTCTGGTCCGCCCCATTTCTGGGGGTTTTCTAGGCCTTCGGAGGTGCAGTGGACGGAGGCTCCTCACCGGCGGGCGGGATGTTTTAGTCCTTGTTTTGTAGGTATAGGTCCCCGTCCGAAGGCGACGAGGCAGAGGCGCCGTCTTCGTTTAAGGTTTTTGTCCTCCCCGCTCCGTCTCCGCTTCGGCGGTGCTTTCCCTGGCACTGGCGGCGAGTGTGTGGAGGTTCCCGTCCGCTGTTCCCTTCCCGGATCTGGCGTCTGGCGTAATCGTTTTGGAAGCTCCGAGGTGGATCTGGATCCGGCCGTGTTGGCAGTGCTACGAGGCGCTGCTGTCGTCCCTGCTCGCTCATTGGTGGAGCTCGAGTTCCAGGGCCAGTTCGTCATGGCTGGCTCGCCAGCTGATGCAGATCGGGAAGCGTCGCCTGCTTTTGAAGACATAGCCGTGGCCAAGCGCCGGCTCTCGCGCCGGTCTACCGTTTCAGCGATTTTTCGTCAACCTTTTAATGGATCTGTGAAGGTGCGGTCTCGGCCCCAGGTCCTTGATGCATTCCCCGGCAAGTTTGCTCGGCGACGTTGACGTGGTCGGGGCTCCAGAAGCTTCTCTGTTAGATCCTTTTTTTCTTTGTTTGGAAAAGCAGGGATTGATGTCCCGGTTGCTTGTCGTCTCTCATGTTTTCCTTAATCAATATCAGATATGAAAATGTCCTTTTGGAGTGTTTTCTTCAAAAAAAACTTTTTAAATACCAAATATAAGATACGTATAGAATTTAAGATTTAATTTTAATTAATAATATTAAATTATATAATATAAAGTGATACTATTTAAAAATACATTTGAGTATGAATTTAATAATATTATTTTTTATCATATAACTAATAAATTATTAATTTAATTACTAATTAAAGTTAAATTTTAAATTTTATGTAAATCTTATATTCGTGGAGGGAGAAAATACATCATAAATATTTCTATTAACCTAACAGGTGCTTTTTTGCTTAAATTTTGGCCGACATCCGCTCCTCGATAAAAACATTTGTAAAGTATGAGTTGGCAAACGTCGTACTCTATCCATCTGGAAATATCTGTTGAATACTCGTGGACTATTTGCTACTGGTTTAAAAATAAACTACCCAACACGTCGAGCAACTATTGCAGGTTCGACCTATCCCACGCCCCGATGAGCTCCGTGGAGGCTCGCATCTGTGGATAAAAGGCAGATTTGGCCCCCGGCCGAGTACCAATGCCAGATTTGGCCCCCGGTCGGGGGCAAAGTCAGATTTGACGCCGCGACGAAACGGGCATGCGACGCGTGTCAAAATCGCAGGTAGGGCCCGCGACGGGCCAAAAATCGCGCCCTCGGCCCGCGATGGCCTGGCTACACACTCCCAGCCCGCGACAGAGTGGGCCGCGGCTGGCAGCTGCGACGGTAAGTCAAACGCCATAGCCTCTGGCGTTTTCCTGGGCAACTCGAACGCCAACTGAGCTGGCGTTAGCCCTTGCAGTCAGTGGCGTGGCTGACCATTAGCTTCTGTTCTGACCGCTAGGGGGAGCGTTTGGCCGAGTAAGTGAAACGCCACAACCTCTGGCGTTTGGCCGACAAATCAAACGCCGTAAGATCTGGCGTTTAAACTGACTAAGTCAAACGTTGTAAGCTCTGGCGTTTGGCCGACTAAGTGAAACGCCGTGAGCTCTGGCGTTTGGCCTGTATAGAGAAACGTCAGCTCAGCTGGCGTTCCCCCTGTGCTGGCGACGCTTCTGTTATGCCCACGAGGGGAGCGTTTGGCCGAGTATGTCAAACGTCACGTGCACTGGCGTTAGCCCCCCAGAAGCTAAACTCGGACCCTCCGACTCGGTTGGGCCGGATGTTGTTCGTATTGTGTTCTGTGTCGGAATTTTGGGATGCAAACGCCAGATCAATTGGCGTTCGGGTCGCCCAGGAAAACGCCAGGGGCTATGGCGTTTGACTTACCGTCGCGACTGGCGGCCGCGGCCCCACTCTGTCGCGGGTGGGGAGTGTGCAGCCAGGCCATCGCGGGCCGAGGGCGCGATTTCGGCCCGTCGCGGGCCCGATCCGCGATTTTGACACGCGTCGCGTGCCCGTTTCGTCGTGGCGCCAAATCTGACTTTGCCTCCGGCCGGGGGCCAAATCCGGCATTGGCACTCGGTGGGGGGCCAAATCTGCCTTTTTTCCCGCATCTGTCGACTCTCGCCGTGCTCGTTTAGATTGTACCATCCGTTTCATCACTATGCAAGGTCTATTTGATTCTAAAAAGATGCAAATGTAGAAGGACGCCACAGGGGTGAACCTTATCGTTGAGGTCATGCCGGAGGATGAACTAGACGATGCAAGTATCAGAAGCGAGCACACAAGTGTAGGCCATGGCGCAGCTGATGCAGCTGGCGATAGCTGGAAATCGCCATGGGCCGTAGCGATTAGGGCTCTACCGCCATCTATCGTGGCGATTGAAGCTATTTTTGTAAAATTTCTGAATGTGATAATATTTTTAAAATTTTTAAATAAAAAAATAATATTTGAAAAAGAACTCCACGCCGAACCACTACTTCGAGGACTGATGTTGAAGGGAGTCGGTGGCAACGCGCCAAGCGTACATGCTTTGGGTTGTGCTAGAAACTGAATGATTCACACTCGCACTCATCCTTTGACACACATTTTCTTTGTACATGTATCTTGGTACTACCGACTTACAAGCTGTAACGTCAGAAATTGGGCAAATGCTAGTTGCCCCGTTAGAAATTGAATGGTCTGCATAAAGTCACAATTATGATTATCTTTCAACTCATGTTCGCGACGGCACTTGTTGATATGTACACTCGTGGTTGCAAGGAACAAGAAACCAACCAAATATGATCTATCTATATATAAGTGTAGAAGTTCATAGACTGATAGGATTGAACATAGGGTACTACATGTCTAACTCTAATTCAAAAGCTATTGGAGTTTATTTATAAATCCTTTAATCGTATCATCCCACCATTTATGCGGTGAACATTAGCAACAGATGAACAAAACAGATTTTTACCAAATGCATTCCCGAGGACGAGGACATTAGATGAAATATCACGGTTTCACGAGGGGGCAAAGAGGAGGGAACCGGGCGTGCGTTCCCAATTTAAAAGGAGCCGCAGCATCCCAAAATCCTAGGGCCCCGCGCGGTGCAGACTTACCATCAAACCGAACCGTAAGATCGCTTAACCGTAGCGCGGTGGGCCGATCACGACCGTCCGTCCGGTCCGTGCGACTCCTGCTTTATTTTTACCGGGCAGAATGGAATGGTGTCCCGGGGAGTCAGCGAGATGGGCAACGTGCGGGGGCCACATGACGTGGCATTTGGCGCCCGCTACTGACGTGGCATTGCCTCGGGTGGGCTGCATGCCTCAGTGGGTTGCGCGTGGTAGCTACAGCAGAACGGGTCGTCGTCAGGTGCGGTGCCCGCGTAATTTGGGGCTTTCTGGGTCTGGTGGGTGTCGCGTGGCAGCGTGCAGTTTTTTCTCGGCGAATGAGTTACACAGTTGCACAAATATCGTGTGTGATTTTATACATTTATTTAATATTTCAAGTTGTATATAATTTTTAAAACATATAATTATTCTAATCGTTAGATAAGTAATATAATTTTTGAAACACGTAACTATTCTAATTGCTACATAAATAATCAACATTCAAAACCATCGATTTAAGAATAACTATTTTTTAATTAACTCAAAATTATATGTTTTTAAGAGAACGATTCATTGTACCCCATGAAATAATTATGTCCTCTCTTCCCTGCGTGAACCGTGGCACGGTATAATAGCCGTCGCGAGTTTATTAGCCGTGGATAGTTTTAGCACAGCACGGGAGCATGAGATGCACCATGGGTCCGTTCATATCGCCCGTACGCAAATTTCTGGCAGGTTTAGGACAAAGCGAAACGGGATACACAGGGTTTGACAAGAAAGGCAAAATTTGCTCAACTGTTGACGCAGGAGATCGCATGTTTCTGAAAGAAGTACGTCGAGAGGTGTTAAATCCACGGAGTTCGCAAATTATTGGCCGACAATCTCTTTTACAAGCACAGGGCCCCGTGAGGGGAATTATATTGAAGACGTGATCTGGCGTCTCTTTCAATCGTACTATCTAAATTATCCGTTCTTTTGTTAAGGCGTAAGGTACACCACAACAATCATTTCAAGGACATGGCCCGTTTTGTTGACGAAGACATTGGCACGTCTCTAATTCGTCAACAGGGACACAGAGGACATAAGCACAGATGGACTTATGGTATACTCTCTCTCTATATATATAATTATAATACGTATTTTAACTATTTCTAAGTTAAAAGTTTGACCAATAACTAATCTAATAATATAGTACTTATGTGACATAATTTTTTTCTTAAAAACATTATTAGTAATTTATGGTCAAAGCATGAATTTAATTAGTTAAAAGGAAGAAAGTAATATTAGTACCAAACGAAAACTGATAGGCTCTCTACTAATCTAGTGTACTAAGTTGACTTTTCTGCCATACGACGTAGAGGCAATCTAGAGGTTAATTGTTAGAGTATACGACAAAGTGCTAGTATAATTGCACGCTATGTAAGTGTGACTTCTAGGATAATTTGGATGTTTCAAAATTATTCACAAATGTAATTTATCTTCCCACCGAATTATGAAAGCTGGCAGTGTTTCGTGTATTATTGGTACTCTTTTTTTGAAACATAGTGTACTATTTGTACTTGATTGTCACGATTTGGAATTTTGTCTCCGTGGAGTTAAAGGGTCCGGCGTCGCCCAATCTATCTAGTGATATGGCTCTTATCTCATGTGCCCATGAATTAACAAAGCCTCCATACATCCGACACGTTATCTCAAGCCGAAGGACCCTTTCTGCTCCTCTTTAACTTTCGGCCCTTCAGGGCTGTTCCCAAGCCCGGCTCAATCGGGTTGACATATGCTGCCCCTACAGCGATAAATCTATCTAAAGTACTCCCTCCGTTCACAAATATAAAATGTACACATAATTTAAGGTTTAATTTTGATCAAAAATTAACCTAATAATATTAAGTTATATGACATAAAAATGATATTATTGGATTTATATTCAAATATATTTTCAAATGGTATCACTTTTATATTATATAATTCAATAGTATTGGTTTAATTCTTGGTCAAAGTTGAACCTAAAATTCCGTGCACGCCTTACATTTGTGGACGGAGGGAGTATGCAAAAACTTATCGGCATACACACGGTTCAATGCAAAAGCTTTCATATCCTGTTGGCAAAAATACAGCGCCTGATTAGAAATACTCTAATGTATGAAAAAACTTGTTGGCGTAGTACATGAAGTTTCGAAAACACGTGGTCGAATTTCTCTAACTTTAAACTTATAAGTAAAAGTAGAAATTAGATTTCTTATAAACAATATTTTGATAATAACATTTTTTAATAACTTGTGCTAAAATACTATATAATAACTATTAATTAAAGTTAAATCTTGCATCCAAAACACCAAGCACGGGCGTGGTCGACCCTTGCCAGAGCTAAACATGACCAGCAAGGCGTGCAACATGCCTTTCAGTTTCATGTTTACTTGGACCAATTAGGGTCTGATCCATGTTCCTCCATTGTTAATGTAGCAGTGAGCCCTCTTGCACGTTCGTTTTCATGGTCATCCGTTCCAAATCAAGCCACTCCTACATTTAAATCAGATCGCACCTGAATCCTCATCCTCCCTCCCTCTCACCATCGAAACCTCGGTGTCGCATTTGTTATCTTGAAAAATGCATGTCTGCCTCTGCTCTGTGTGGCCTAGCCGTAAGACATTAGACTGGCTGGGATCATGCTCGTCAAGCAGATTTGGGTATCTTCTCTCCTCACTTTCGGTCCATGCATCTTCCTTTTTCCTCGACAACTATTTCCATCATCAGAGAATAGATGCATCCTTGGACGGGAACGTTGGCGTGCACTCCCGTCGTTTTGTTTCTGGTCGTGAACGCAAAGCTGCAAAGTTTTGCAGTTGCTGTCGGACCAGACGTCGACCGGGAATGGATGTGAGGTTTCCATTTGATGCGTGACAGCAAAATGGCTCAGATTTCGACCAATGTCCCGGAGATCAGATCGACCGGGCCGGGCAACTATATGAACACAAAGCCTCTACGGACCATTTGGCAAGTTTTACGCCACATAAATTTTTCTGTGATTCCTGTTGAATTTGAGTTGTTACCTGCAAATCTTGTTTCTAGACAAGCACACATTTCTGTAGCAGCACAAACTCCTTAAAATTAGATAATGCGACATCTAATTTGAGCTATTCAATTGAAGTAACGATGAAACGTCGTCCATCACATCACCTTAATCTGACGGGGAGTTCTTGTGCGAACCCAATGGTACATGCAATTCCAGAACTGTCATGAAAAGTTTCAGAAAGAAAGAGTGTTTAACAAGACTTGCACCATAGATTTCCTTTCCATTTTTGAATTCGAGCTAGACAAATGAAACTAGCACACTATTCAGCAAGTAAATTTCTTTGGAATAGGTAAATTTCTCCACCAATCCCTTCTTTCCCGGCATTTCACGCTATCCCCTGCTCTTTTCTTTTCCATGATGCCTCGCATTAAACTCACTGGCGTTGACACGCCGATGCGGTGATGCACTTTGTGACTGAGTACACAGCAGGTTGTAATACACGTTGAGATAGGTTGAAGCAGTTCTGCTTTTTGTAGTCATGCAGAGCAAGATTATCTTCCAGCTCAAACTTACAAAAGTCCTACCTGCAATAGAGCAACCATGGCAACCATAAAACAGATGCAACCGGAAGTAGAACCGGCAAAAATCTTTCATTTGCACTTACAAAGCGTGACACACACTGGCGTTACGAAGAAGAATCATGTATTGGCATGTTGTGCCATCTTTACAAAAAGAATTTCATCCTGTCATCTTTTTTCATGGAATTGTACACTGCTTGGACCTGAAACAAAATAGTGTAAGCCGTCACGCGCATGATAAAGATTGGACTGTCCTAAAACCCTACAACTACACAAAATTTCTCCTGCAGTGCAGAATTTCATTTGCATCATAAGTGCAGCAATTGGTTACCTGCTCGCTAGAAACCACATTAATAGGTCCAATTTTTACAGACATATACTTCCCCTTGAAGACACTTTCTGGGATATTTGACCCTGCACAGGCAAAGCCAAAAATCGCTCTAAAGAAAAGGCAAAGCCAAAAATCTATAGGAATCGAGATACTTACAAAAGTATAACAATCCCAGAGAAAGAACCAAACATTAACCGTAGAATGAAGAAAATGGGGTAACTGCTAAAAAAAAAGTAAACCATATATTCTTCATAGCTGCTAGTGCTTAGACTTTCTTGCAAATTAGATAGTGGAAAATAATATTTCATTCATTTGATACCATGCAATAGCTAACAAAAATGTAAACAATATGCCAGACAGGCTAAAGAACAATACTGAAGTTGCTATACTGAACTTGCTCACGGAAAAAAGCTCTGTACTATATATGGAAGCAAGACCACGACAGTTGCCATCTTCATATATTTCAGTCATTTCACTATTAGTTTATGGCCCTACCAATTGTAATGAGATTCTTAGCCTTCCATGTTCCAGTTCATGTTACATGCTTTAGGCATTTATAATCGGCAGAATATAGAATTTACAGAACATTGCTGGAAAAAAAATCAAGCACACACAGGAAAGTTAGTTTCGTTAGTAGTCACACATTCCACTTTCATAAACATCTTTGCAATGGAATGTGAAGTTCGAACAACAACCTTGAGAATGCTTTCTTGAATTACCGATTCGACTGCAACAACCATTGAATGGACAAAATAATCACCCCCAACACCAATTGCAGTAAATTCTCTAACTGTAAGATATTAATTTACCTGTGAAACAAGAGAAACGAGTGATCTTTGTCGCGTTTACATAAAATTCAAGAGCAGTTTTCTGCTTTCAGGTATTGTACAAAAGTTAGTAGGCAGGTGGATCAAAGGTCAAGAGCAATGAACTTTCTTGTACAACTTAGGGCAGATGTACCATTTTTGCACCGAATTTCAAGACATAAGCTATGTGCTACGTGGTTAGAGCATCTCCAGCCGCACCGCTTTCACGCCTGCCATAGCCAAAATAGCGTCTCCAGGGCAAAAAACACGCTCCAGCAGACCCGCCATCACAGACGCCAAATTTGCAGGGCCTCTATCCCGGCCGCTGGGAACGCCAAATATGGCGTGAGGCGCAGACCCAGCATCCAGCAACTCCTCTCTCCCGGAGCCTTCCCTCCTGCCAACTCCGAGCGTGCCGCTGCCCCTGTCGAGGTTGGTTCCCGCCCCGCTGCTCCCCTCCCTCCCTGTCGGCCGCCATTTCTTCTCAGCCCCGCAGCTGATGGTCCTCTGCTGGTCGGCCCACCGCCGCAAGCCGCACCGCCGGCCGCAGCTCAGCCTACCGGCACACGCTGCACCGCCGGCCACAGCTTGGTCCGCCGCCCACGGCCTGCTCGCAGCCCGCACCACGCCCAGCCCGCATAGCTCCAGATCTGGGAGCGACGCCACAGCCGAAACCGGTCCCAGATCTGGCAGCGGCGACGCGTGGGGAGGGAGAGCGCCTGGGAGGGAGGGCGCCGGAGGACAGAGGTAGGGGAGGGAGTAGGTGGTGGGGGAGGAGCTTGGGCGAGGGGTCGGGGCGCCGAGCGAGGGACGGCGTCAGGGAAGGTGCTGCGCCGGGGGAGGGGGCTACGTCGGGGAGGGAGTGCCGGCGAGGTGGGCAGGGCACCGTGGAAGGTGCTGCGCCGAAGGAGGGAGCTTGGCGAGGTGGGCGGGGCACCGGGGGAAGGGCGGCGTCGGGGGAGGGGCTGCTGGGGGTAGGGAGCGGCGGTAGGGGGGGTGCCGGGGAGGGAGGCCGCCGGGGGTAGGGAGCGGCGGTGGGGGGGCACCGGGGAGGGAGGCCGCCGAGGGGTGCTGGCGTCGGTGGAGAGGAAGAGGGAGGCAGCCGGGGGAGTGCGGGCTATGGGCGTCGCCGCATCGGTGGAGAAGATGAGGTGGGGGAGTTGGTGGAGATGGAAGGAGAAAGGGGGGGCGCCGGGGAGAATAAATTGAGGGGGCTATGGTGGAGAGAAAATTGAGGGGCTAGTTTGTTTGCTTTTTCTTTAATATAGCAATGTAATTTATGTGATATATGTAATTTGAAAAATTATAGAATTATAGAAATGTAGTATGTGTACAGGTTTAGTAGCTTGTTGCAAAAATCACCATTAAACAAATAGCCATTTGAACTATAACCGTTACAGATATAACAAATAAATTGATTGGTAGTTATGGGATATTATTAAAGTATAGGAAAGAGAATATGGAGGGTGAGATATAGATGTTCTGCTGGAGTGGTGGGATAATATGGAGGCGGAATCTTTATGGAAGGCCAGCCATATGGGCATATGGAGGGTATGATTTGGCTAGTCTGCTGGAGATGCTCTTAGAGCATCTCCAGAAGCAACGCTATCTCACCCGCTATAGCCAAAATAAAAAAATATGCTCCAGCGGAGACTCTACCACATACGCCAAAATAGCACACCTCCATTCCGGCCACGGTCGATGCCAAAAATTGCATGAGGTGGAGACACTCCATCCACCAACTCCGCCTTCCCGGAGCCTTCCCTCCCGCCAACTCCTTCGAGCGCGCCGCTGCCCCGAGCAGGTCGCCCCGCTGCTCCCCTCCCACCTCATCGGCTGCCATTGCTTCTCTCGGCCCCGCTGCTCCAACCTCGTCGTGACTGCTGCTCCTCTGCTGTCCGCCGCAGCTGCTGCTCCTCATCTCTCCGCTGCCAGATGCCGCACTGCTGCCCGCAGCCCACCCAGCCCGTGTCGGTCCAGATCTAGGAGCGGCGGTGCAGCCCAAGATGCTCCAGATCTGGCAGCGGTGGCGTTGGGGTAGGGAGGGCACTGGGGGAGGGGTGGGGAGCTGGGGGAGGGGGCTGCCGGGGAGGGAGCTCGAGAAGGGGGTGTTGGGGGAGGGGGATGCCGGGGAAGGAGCTCGGGCGAGGGGGGCACCAGGAGAGGGACGGCATTGGGGTCAGCATCGGTAGAGGGGCTGCGCCGGGGGAGGGAGCTTGGGGGAGGGGCAGCGTCCAGTGAGGGGCTAAGCTAGGGGAGGGGCTGCGTTGGGGGAGGGAGCTCGGGGGAGGGGCGGCGTCGGGGGAGGAGTTGCGTCGGGGGAAGGGGATGGACGTCGGGGGAAGGTGATGGGCATTGGTTGAAGGGGATGGGGGTCAGGGGAGAGTTGAGGGAGAGAGGGGTTGGGGGAGAGCTCAAGGCCCTATTTGTTTGGGCTGTGGCTTATTGAGAAGCAGCTGGAGCTGATAAGATCTGAGAAGCAGCTGAAGCTGGTCAGCTGGTGGGAAGTAGCTGGGCCGTTTGTTTGGACTGTCTCTAGACGGCCGGTGAACCTGTGGCTGGTGGTAAATTTCTAAAATACCCTTTCCTACTAAAAATCATTTTAAATCCTGATTAACCGTGTAAAAAGCTATTTTTGTTTCATTGAGCACAAATGACATGTTTATAACCTATATTTTAAATCATAAATTAGAAGTCTTTATATTATTTAACATAAATGATCCATTTGAATAATAAATCATTGTAATTTTAAAATATTAATTAGTCCAATATATATTTATACATTTAGATAATTCAAAAATAAAAAATAAAAAAAGTGGGGTGGCAGCGGCAAACCCTAGCCACCACCACCCCTGCCTCCCTCGGCCCATTGGGCCCTGCCGCCGCCGCGTGCGCCCCCGCGGTTGGAGAGGGAGGCCGGCGGCCGCTCGGGGGCGGCGGAGGGATCCCCGGCTGGCCTCGGGGTGGAGGGTGCCGGATCGGTGGGGAGGAGCTCAGGCGGCGGCTGCTTGGGGACGGCCGGAGGACCGGCGGCAGGCGGAGGTGAGGAGGAGCTCGGGCGGCGGCTGCTTGGGGACCAGCGGAGGGCTGGAGTCCGTCCGGCGACAGCTCCTGGGGGCGACGGAGGCGGTCTTGGGAGTGACGGAGGCGGGTCCTAGGAACGTTGGAGGCCGGCGTAGGGGCAACGCGGGCCCGACGCAGATCTCGGCGAGGGAGGCGGCCGACGAGCGGGGGCGAACGGGCTGTCACCGAGGACAGGGAAGACCGGGAGGGGAGGCGTGGCGGCACCGGCGGCGGCTGAGGAGCGACGGCGGAGGACCGGGAGGGGAGGCGTGGCGGCGCTGGTGGCGAGGGAGAGCATGGGAGGGAGAGGGCGAGCACGGGAGGGAGAGAACGGGAGTTGGTGGGTGGGAGAGGGGGCGGGTGAGGGTCTGGGGGTGCCGGGGACACTGGATATTTTCCAGTGGCAGTTTTTCGTAATTAGAAGACGAAGTTAGAGGGTACTTTTGTGCTGAAGTTTGCGGGAAGCTCCTCCTCAGGTGCTTTTGGAGCTCAAGTGTAAAATAGAGAAGTGCTTCTCAAAAGCTTAGTGAAGATTTTGAGCTTTGTTTCAGCTTGTGCTTTTGGATGGGTAGAAGCAGCAAAAGCTCAAGCAGAAGCTTAAACAAACAGGCCCCAAGGAGAGAGCGAGGGAGATTTGAGGATTGAGAGAGATGGGGCCTTTTCGAGGAAAATGACAGAGATGCTTGATTAGAGGTTATGTTTTTATTTTGCAAACTAGTTCAACTTTTCTTTTATGTGCAAATAATTTCAAGGTTTATTTGGCAAAGAGAAAATCTCTAAGATTTGGTTGTAGCAATGGTATTTGGTAATGGTGACTAGCTTTGCCTAATTTTGTAAGATATGAATAAGAATTTGTATCTAAGTTGCATTGTCCCATCAATTAGATCAGAGAAATTAAAAACATTGGAAGAAAATGGTTGAACTTTGCTTTTAATGTTTCCTTTCATGTTTAGCCCAAGAAATGTAGCGCAAGCTATTGTTGCTTGTTGCTACTCGATGCTAGTTGTTGGTGATCACAGATCTAAACAAAGACTTGTACTCATGTATTTGCAGAAGGTAGAAGGATTTTATTCTAGAAGTGATGGAATCGATGGCGCAACTTGAGAAGATAGTCAGAATTTTAGCCCAATTGGAAAGCAACCGTCGCCAATTGAAGAATCTATCACCTCTTTGAGACTCAACAACAAGAATCCAAAATTTTCACCGAGCAAGAAGACAATTTGTTGCTACAAGCATGGCTAAATACCAATTTGGATGCAGCAGCAGAGAACGAAAAACTCGTGATTCTTACTAGGCGAGGATTCATCAATACTTCCATGACAACAAGTTATTTCAATCAGTGCGCAATCAAAATTCTCTCACGAACCGTTGGAGTACTATTCTAGAACAAGTTCTGTCGATGTTATGACCGAATTTAGAATAGAAGGTAAAGCGGGATGGCAACGCAAGATAGGATACACACCTATCTCTTTATTTTGCTTCATATGTTGATAGTTGCTATGTTGTGTGGAAGTTTAATAAAAAATATTCACTTTCAGACTATTCAGGCATGTACTTTGTACCAGATAGAAGATACCAAAGGGAGATCGTTTGGATTATTACGTTGCTAGAGAGTCTTACAACACCATCTAAAGTGGACTTCTAGGTTATCTAAAAGAAAAAGCTTGCTATGAGTGAGCACTTGCAATAGAAAAAAGATGATGGCACTAGTAGAAAGTAAGTAGGAAATAGGAAAAATAGCACTAGAACAACAAAACTTAGATCAACAGAGAAGAAGTGATGAAGAGATGATTGTGAGCATAGATTCTAGTGCTATGATTGGGCCACAACAACAATACTACATGAGCTTGTAACTCGACGGTACAATGCATCGGGTTGAGCTGCACTATCTGTATGAACTATAAGTTGTGCAAACTATTTGGTGTATGAACTATTTGTTGTATCAGCTATAAGTTGCATGAACTATTTGTTGTATCAACTATAAATTGTGTAAACTATTTGGTGTAGGAACTATTTGTTGTATGAGCTATAAGTTGTGTGCAATATTTATTGTATGAAAGAGGTGTTGGACTATATTAAGAAAAGGAAATGCATACATTAATTTAGGAAGAACTGTGTACATCATCATACATAATTTGAAAACAACACACCCCTCCATAATTAAAACACTACTCGTTCCGACGACATTATTACAGCTGCATAAATTATTAGAACTACGAGTCTGCATACAGTTGCCATAGGTACTCGACTAGATTATCTTGAAGCTGAGAGTGAGCTTGTCTGTTTCTTATATCATGATTACTTTGAATAAACTCCATAAACTACGATAGCTCAGAGGCGTGTTCATGAGAAATTATTACCCTTTCTCCCACATGATCGTAATTGAAGTCTTCGGGTCTGTCCCCGCTCATCTTCAATTATCATATTATGCATGATGACACAAGCTGTCATGATTTCTTCGAGTGTCTCTAGATTTCAAAACCTCGTAGGTTCACCAACAATGGCAAAAAGAGCTTGTAGAACTGCAAATGCTCATTCCACATCCTTCCTAGCAGCTTCTTGGGCTTGGGAGAAAAGTCTTTTCTTATTCCCTTGCGGAGATGGTATTGTCTTCACAAATGTTGTCCATGGTGGATATATAGCATTTGCTAGGTAGTAGCCCATTGTATAGTTGTGACCATTGATGGTGTAATTCACTTCTAGAGCTTATCGTTCGGCTAGCTTGCAAATAGAGAGAAACGGTAAAGAAAATTAATATCATTGTGAGACTCTGGTAAACCAAAGAAAGTGTGCCAAATCCAAAGATCTTGTGAAGTAACAGCTTCCAGAATAATTGTGCGCTCGTGCACATAGCCGGTATACATTTCTTGCCATGCTGTAGGGCAATTTTTCCACTAACAATGCATGCAATCTGTGCACCCTAGCATTCCACAAAAACCTCTTGCCTCTCCCATTGCAAGTAATCTAGCAGTATCGAGATTATTTGGAGATCTTAGGTACTCGTCTTCAAAGACTTTCACAATAGCAGTGGTAATCTTCTGCAAATGAGATAACCCAAGAACTCTAGTACTATTTCTATTTTGCACAAAATGGCTATCATGCTCTGCTACAACTTGCACTATGTGAAAAAAATAGAGAATGAGCCATTCTAAACCTGCGTAGAAATAATAAAAATGAGACCAGAGGATCAACAAGAATGGCGAACAAAAACATATTCACTCATTACAAACCTGCGCCAAAAGATAGTCATACCTAGGAGCCTTTAAAAAGTAGTCTTTGTATAGTCTAGTATGTCCGCTTTCTCTATCGCGATGAGATACCCGACATCCTGGCACGAAACCGCCATGGCGCTAAGCATTCAACCACTGATCTTCATCGTGCACTGTAAATACTGTAGCAACAATGAGTTCGTTATCACCAGATGAGGACGATGACGAATCCATGAGCATTCGCTTCATGACATTGCAATGCCTCATTGCGATGTGGGAGAGGAGACAAAGATATGTGGGAGAGGAGACAGAGAGATCTGTGAGAGGAGACACGGCCAAGAATGCCAAATGGACGTCCATACAGACCTGAAAAATAGCTGTTGGAAAAAAGCTATTGAAAAAATAGCCATTGGAAAAGCAGCCATTGGAAAAATAGCCGTTGAAAAAATAGCTATTTGAAAAATAGCTGTTGAAAAAATAGCTCTTGGAAATATAACAATTCAAAAAATAGCCGTTACAAATATAGACGTTATAAATATAGCAGTTAGAAATAAAGCCGTTATAAAAGTATATTGTTAGTTATAGGATATTATTAAAATATAGGAGAGGAGAATATGGAGAGTGAAATATGGATGTGCTGTTGGAATGGTGGAATGATATAGAGGGTCAAATATGGAATCTCTGCTGGAGTTGCTCTAACACCGAGCGACGAAGGCAAGTATTTGGGTTGGGTTACTGGCGTATGCGGCAGGCCAAAATTGGGGAAGGGAATGAGACGATGCAGATAAGGTTTAGCGCAGGGCATATGGATGTGCTTTCATTTTTCAATTTTTACTATTGTAGAAAAAAAATACATCCACGATCATTTAGGGGGTGTTTGATTGAGCTGTGGCTTATTTAAAGGTAGCCGTGGGCTGTCTGTTGTGAGAAAACTGTTGTGGGCTATCTGCTGTGAGAAAGCTGATGTGCTGTTTGGAAAACTGGCTGTTGAAGCTGTGGCTGTGAGTGAAGATGTCTGAAATGGCCCTAGCATGTTAAGAGCTTGTCTATATACTTATTTAAAATGATTTACCTATATATAAGTCATATATCATACATATCGTGACACATTTTATGAGTGATATATCGTTATAAATAGCCAGTTAGGAGCTGAAGTGACATATATTAGTCATTAAGAGGCTGAATTATAGTGTATCAACTAGATCACAAAATACACTACTAAACAACCAAGAAAATTCTACTAATACCAATTTATCACAGTATGACTTAATGACACGGATGTCGCATGGATTCAGTAGTGGCATATACACACATAAAGAGCAGCATCTATTTATCCATTTACATCACAATAACTCCATTACCAATATGGGTAAGGAAACCGTAGACGATTAGTAAACCGCAGATCTTATGGTAGTCGTGAGATACATAATTTTTTGAAGGGTAGGGACCTCTGGGACCGGTGTCTAGCAGTATCGGAGCATGCGGACAAGATTTTTATACAGGTTTGGGCCTCCCTCAGGATAATAATCCTACGTCCTGTTGGGATATATTGAATCAAGAGTATCTTTACAAAGGGGTTAGTGGCTAGTCTAGATGGGATCTAATCTAGTCAGGGACTTCTTCGAGAAGACCTAAGCAGCTGGGGGCTTCTAGGGTAGCTTGTGGCTCCTGAATTTCTAAGATGCAACGCGCTTCTTCCTCCTCCCCCTCCCTGGGGGGTTCTCGAGTCCTTATATAGGAGGTTCCCTAAGTTGTAGGTGATGATGGCATGGGCACCCGGGTATCATCAAGAAGGACGAATCCGTTCTCCGGCCACAGGGTGGGCCGGGCCGACTACTCGGAGTCCGACTTCTACACGGGGGTGCCTCATCAACGTGGAGTACAAGATAAGGACTAATACCTGTCCGGCGTATCTGGAATTAGTTGTAACAAGTTAGGAAATCAATCTGTTAACCGATTCGGACTCTTGTAACCCTACCCAGGTCGCCTATATAAGGCCCGGTAGGGACCTTCCGATCGGCAAGGCCAAGAAGTATCTTAGAATCTCCATTGTTTCCAAGTCCAGGCAACCTCGAGATCGAATCTCCAGGGCTTGCGGCACTCGGGATACACACAATACTAGCTACCAAACACAGGACGTAGGGTATTACCTCTCTGTGAGGGCCTGAACCTGTCTAAATCTTGTCTCCCGTGTGCACCCATCCTGATTTGCTGTGCTCACGCCACCCCATAGTTAGTATTGCCGGAATAATACTCCGACAGTTGGCGCGCCAGGTAGGGGCGGTGCGCATAGATCCATCTACACGAATCGGGATGGGTTTCGTCAACAACAACAACGTCTTCGTCCCGGGAAGTGTCATGGAACTCGCTTTCATGAACGCTATCCCGGACCCCGGACAACTTTTCCAATTTGGAAAGTTGGACTTCATCGCCGACAAGGTCGGCCGACTCCACCTCTGCTACTCAGCGGCGTCTCGATCAGCAGAGGCTCCATCAGCTTCTCGGCACGGGCTTACCCCTGAGTCCGTGCCTTCGGCCCCTCTCCCCAGGGAAGAGGTTACGCCGAAACCGGATCTGTTGTCCGCGTGTGAGTTCGCACTCGCCAGACAGGGATCCCGACTGGTGGGTGCTATTGACTCTCTCCTCCCCGTCCTCGAGTATGACTCGGACGATTATGAGAGCTCCGGCAGCCACCATCCATCCCGGGAAGTCTTCATGGCCAACGCCGACTCGCCAGACGATGGCGATGGCCGAGCAGTCCCCATCGTGGAACAGACGCCGGCTGAGCTTGAAGCCACCCGACTCCGACTCCTCGCCAAGGAGGAAGAGTTGGTCGAACAACAGACTAGGCTCGCTCGCCAGCACGACGAACAGCGGCGCAATGACGACATGAGGGCTCGGGGACGCCAAGTCCATAACGAGCTTCGCATGCGTGAAAGGGACGGGGTTCCAATATTCCCGCTCCCAAGTCACAACATCGTCGCGGCTACGATGGCGGCACGCGCCATTGAAATCCCCGAGGGCAACCCGGGACACGACGAACTTCGGCGACTCCGCGTTCTGCTGGAGGAAACCGCCCTCCAGCAGGCCGAAGCTTCAGGCGATCGCACAGGCTCCTCAGCAGGCGCTAGGAGTCGGCGCTCTACCCCTCCAAGAAGTCCGCCCATCATAGGTGGACGACAAGCGAGCCCCGACCGACGTCAGCCGGCCGGAGCAGTTCACGAGCGACTCGGGCCCAATCGAGATGCCCGAGGCACCATAGCTGCAAGGAAACCGCGCCCGTCAGGACGCGGACAAAAACGCTCGTCAAGCCGCGCCGGTCCGTAGTCGACTCGGACCACGGAACCCCGCAGACGCTGAAAGAAGCGCCCATCGAGGTCCCGAGAGGGACGATTGTGGCAGCCACCGCGACGACAGTGGCGCCACCAGCCGGGGTCGTTCTCCGACTTCCTCCGGCATGGGATATTCGGGTCCGAAAGCATTCGGCCCCCGCATCCGCAGCGTCATCTTCCCGTCGCGGTTCCGAGTCACCGGCATCGACAAGTACACAGGTGAAACTCGGCCGGACATTTGGCTGGCCGACTATCACACGGCGTGCAGAACCAACGGTGGAAACGACTACGTCGCGATCCATTATTTACCGCTGTTCCTGGCCGACTCAGCACGAGCTTGGCTCACCAGCTTACCTCCGGGTTGCATCCAGACATGGAGCGACCTCGAGACCCTCTTTGTGAACAACTTCCAGGGCACTTACAACAGGCCCGGGAATGCGTGGGATCTCCACAGTTGTACCCAAGAGGAGGATGAGACTCTCCGAGAGTACATCCAGCGCTTCTCCAAGAAGAAGAATTCCTTACCTGAGGTCCGAGAGGGTGATGTCATCACCGCCTTCTCCAAGGGAGTTCGAAGCACCGACCTCATCCACAAGATAGCGCGCAAGAATCCCCAGACTACGCGCGAGCTCTTCGACATAGCCAATAACTTCGCCACCGGCGAAGAGGCTGTCCGCAGTGCTACCCGAGATGACAAGGGAAGAAGCAAGGGCAAGGCGCCCGAGTCCCCCAGTCGGGACGCCCACCCCGAGTCGTCCAGGAAAAAGCACCGGAAGCGTAAAGGCGGAGATCTCGTTGCTGCGGCTGAGCGCGCCCCGCCGCGCCGTCCTCAGCGCACCAACGCGACCTTCGAGGAGATGATGAGTCAGCCGTGTCACTTCCATGGACCCAAGTCCAATCACCTGACACGTGACTGCAATCTCTTGAAGAATTTAAACAAACCCTACGTCCCCAATCGAGGCAAAAAAGAGCCCCCCAGGACGAAGGCGACGAATTCCCGAAAGAGACCGCTTGTCTGATGATTTTTGGTGGACCCAACGGCTACGAATCCAAGCGCCGCCAGAAGATCACGGACCGAGAGGTCAACGCAGCGGAACCGGCCGTGCCCAAGTACCTGCGATGGTCCGAGTCCGTAATCTCATTCGGCCGCTCGGATCACCCCGACTACATTCCCCAGCCGGGACGATTCCCCTTGGTGGTAGACCCGATCGTTTGCGGTGTCCGCCTTACCAAGGTCCTCATGGACGGCGGGAGTGGGCTTAACATCCTCTACGTCAAAACCCTTGACGACATGAAGATCCCTCGCTCCGAGATCCGGCCGACTGGTGCCCCCTTCCACGGGGTGGTACCCGGCAAGATGGCGAGTCCACTCGGGCAGGTCAGCCTGCCCGTTACTTTTGGCACTCCCAACAACTTTCGGACCGAGACCCTCACCTTTGAGGTTGTCGACTTCCCAGGGTCGTACCATGCCATCCTGGGGCGTCCCTGCTACGCCAAATTCATGGCTGTCCCCAGCTATGTCTATTTGAAGCTCAAAATGCCGGGCCCCCACGGGGTAATCACGGTGCAAAGCAGTTTCCAGCACGCATACACGTGTGACCTGGAAAATTGCAACCTCGCCGCGGCCCAGATCGCTGAGGCCGAGCTTAATGACCTCAAGTCGGCTGTGGTTGAGGAAGCACCCCCGGCCAAGAAGGCTTCAACATCGACATCTTTCCAGCCGGCGCGGGACACCAAGTCGATCCAGCTCGACCCCGAAGATCCCCTCCAAGACGACGCAGATCGGGACTGCGCTCAGCGACAAATAGGAAAGCGCGCTCGTCAGCTTCCTCCAGAACAATCGGGACATCTTTGCATGGACGTCTTCCGACATGCCCGGAGTTCCACGGGAGGCTGCCGAGCACTCTCTGAATGTTCGGCCGGACGCTAAGCCGGTCAAGCAGCGCTTGCGCCGTTTCGCTGAGGATAGACGTCAGGCTATAGGAGAAGAAATAGCCAAGCTTCTAGCAGCTGGCTTCATTAAAGAAGTGTATCATCCCGACTGGTTAGCGAACCCAGTTCTTGTTCGCAAAAAGAATGGAAAGTGGAGGATGTGTGTTGATTATACTAGCCTTAACAAGGCATGTCCCAAAGATCCTTTCACTCTCCCCCGCATCGACCAAGTGATTGATTCCACGGCCGGGTGCGAAATTTTGTGTTTTCTCGACGCCTACTCGGGCTATCACCAGATTAAGATGAAGGAGGATGACGAGATCAAGACATCTTTCATCACTCCATTTGGCGCTTTCTGCTACGTCTCCATGCCCTTCGGCCTCAAGAACGCAGGCGCTACGTACCAACGGTGCATACAGCGTTGCCTTCAGTCGCAGATCGGCCGGAACGTACAAGCCTACGTCGATGATGTGGTGATCAAGTCCCAAAAAAGAGAAGATCTCCTGACTGACTGGGAGAAACCTTCTCCAACCTTAGGAGATTTAGCATGAAGCTCAACCCCGAAAAATGTGTATTCGGGGTCCCGTCGGGCAAGCTACTCGGTTTCATTGTTTCCGAGCGAGGGATCGAAGTCAACCCGGAGAAGATCGACGCCATCGTCAAGATGGGCCCTCCGAAGAACCTCAAAGACGTCCAAAGGTTGACTGGGTGCATGGCAGCTCTCAGCCGATTCATTTCCCGACTCGGCGAGAAGGCCATGCCCCTTTACAAGCTCATGAAGAAGTCGGAGACCTTCACCTGGACATCCGAGGCCCAGGACACCCTCGACGGCTTGAAGAAGTTCCTAACCACCATGCTTTTTCTCGTTCTATCTCAGAGTATCCATTCATTCGATACTCATCCGCTTCTAGTTCGACTTTCTGTAATCGAATCCGAGCTTTTTGCCCAAAAACGCATAGTTTCCCCCCCAAAGATAACCTCCCCGGTTGGGGAACGCATTAAATATTTACCTAAACCTGTGGGTCCTTGAGCAGATCCCACATTAGCTCCAATGTTGGTTATGGAACCAATTCCTATAATTATGAAACCCATGTGAGATACAGAGGAATAGGCTATTCTTTTTTTGAAATTTCGTTGACCAAGAGAAGTTGAAGCTGCATAGATTATTTGGATTGCTCCTATTATAAAGACGCTTACTATCTACTCTTGATTCAACACACTTCCACTGTAGTGTTTGAGTGGATCCTGCTACCTCCTCTCGAACCATAATAGACTAGTATTATTATTTGATCATTGAATCGTTTATTTCTCTTGAAAGTGGGTTAATTCTTTTACAGACGTCTTTTTTTAGGCGGTCGACATCCATTATGCGGCATAGGTGTTACATCGCGTATACAACTTAATCGTACACCACTTTTAGCAATGGCTCGTAATGCGGCATCTCTTCCACTACCAGCGCCCTTTACCATAACTTCTGCTCGTTGCAAACCTACTGTAGAAATTATAGAAGATCCCCTTTAAGATCAAACAATTCCATCGAATTGAGTATGACTGTATGTGTGATAGCATCTACTATACCAGGAATATCAATGAACCCCATTCTTGCAATTGCTCAGGATACCCTCTTTTTTCTATTTGACTTACTCCCCCGCCACGAGCGAACGGGAATGGATAAGAGGCTTGTGGGATTGACGTGATAGGGTAGGGTTGGCTATACTGCTGGTGGCGAACTCCAGGCTAATAATCTGAAGCGCATGGATACAAGTTATCCTTGGAAGGAAAGACAATTCCGAATCCGCTTTGTCTACGAATAAGGAAGCTATGGTTTGTTCCGCCATCCCACCCAATGAAGTATTAGGATTCTTTTCAATAAAATCCTATGGAGTCATAGGTTCTGTCGTTCCCACTGCTTCTCCTTGAATGGTTAGGTCTAAATCCCGCAATGGAGCTTCCAAAAAATTTCTTTCCGAGTTAATTTTCTCAGTTTTATTAACCCAAAATGGGAATGGGCGCTAGGGTTATGAACTTATAATCATGGAATCGACTCGATCATCAGATTATAAGTTCATTCCATACCGGACCAGACCGTGCACATTCTTATTATGAGAAGGGGTCATTCGAGCCTATGGAAATAGGATACTCTGTATCATTTGATGATGCCATGTGAATCGCTAGAAACATGTGAAGTGTATGGCTAACCCAATAACGAAAGTTTCGTAAGGGGACTGGAGCAGGCTACCATGAGACAAAGATCCTCTTTCTAAAGAGATTCGATTCGGAACTCTTATATGTCCAAGGTCAATATGGAATCTCTTTATGATAAACAGATCCATTTTGCAAGTTCGTTATTACGGGTAGTTCCTACAAAGAATCGGACTAATGGATACAAGTTATCCTTGGAAGGAAAGACAATTCCGAATCCGCTTTGTCTACGAATAAGGAAGCTATAAGTAATGCAACTATGAATCTCATGGAGAGTTCGATCCTGGCTCAGGATGAACGCTGGCGGCATGCTTAACACATGCAAGTCGAACGGGAAGTGGTGTTTCCAGTGGCGAACGGGTGAGTAACGCGTAAGAACCTGCCCTTGGGAGGGGAACAACAACTGGAAACGGTTGCTAATACCCCGTAGGCTGAGGAGCAAAAGGAGAAATCCGCCCAAGGAGGGGCTACCTCTGATCAAAAAGATAGACCTTGGTTCTATTTCATCTCTTCAACAAGTTTAGTAATAAGCATAACGGCCCTATTGTTCCGATGGAGAGAAGAACCTATAATTAGCTTTTCGGGAAATTCCAAACGAACAATTTCAACGAAATCTTTCAATTTCTCATTTTATTATGTTCAACTTTATGTAACTCGAGCAGTTTCTTGAAAACTTGCTTCAGATATGAAACTTTGGGTATTCAGGGAAGCCCTTGTTATTCCCAATAAGATTGCCCGATAATAGATCGATTCATCCAAAGCTCGCCCTGCTCGTTCCGCTCGCAATAGTCCGATTAATTCCCCAGGTGAAAAAACATTAGACATTCCATCTTCGGAAACCCGCACTTTTGATGTTACTTGGCGTATAATAATCTCTATATGTCTATTATGGATCTGTACCCCTTGGGATCGATAAACCTTTTGGATTTTATTAACCAAAGAGATACGACTTTGGGCTATGGTTAGCTCAGCTCCAATCAAGAATCCCCAAGGTACCCCAAGAATTCTTGGTATACGCTCATTCCAATCCTCAATTCTCCTTTCGAGATTCGGGGATTTTTTAAGAATACCGAGTCGGGTTCTTCTCCTACCAGTATCGAATAGAACATGCTGAACAAGATCTTCTTCATGGAAACCTGCTCGATTTAGATCGGGAAAATCGTACAGATTTTATGAAACCATGTGCTATGGCTCGAATCCATAGTCAATCCTACTTTTCAACAATACTTCGTCTACCCACTTCTCTTTCAGGAGTATATTTATGCATTTGCCCATGATTATGGATTAAATGGTTCCGAACCTGTGGAAATTGTTAGTTGTAATAACAAGAAATTTAGTTCACTACTTGTGAAACGTTTAATTATTAAAATGTATCAGCAGAATTTTTGGATTAACTCGGTTAATCATCCTAACCAAGATCGATTGTTGGATTACAAAAATTATTTTTGACATATTGGGTGTATCCGTTTTTATCGAAGCTTTCATTTTCGTGCTTATCCTTGTATGGCTTCCTCTATTTCTCTATAAAAAGAAATATGACCAAGAGTGGTTCGAATGTATATAGAACGGATTTCTTTTTTTCTATTTCCCACTATTAAATAGTGGGCATAAATCTCATGATAAGTCCCCAAAGATTCATATTGAACTTCAACCGGAACTTCTCTTGACCCAATGACGCGTTGATCTAGTTTCCAACGTAGCCACAAGGGACTGTCTAAACTGATGAGTTTCTGTCTATAAGCTCCCAGTGCATCATAAGAACTAGAAAAAAAGGGTTCTTTATTTTTCGTATACTTATAATTATTATTATTGTAATTTACTTTTTGATTTGGATAGTTTCCGCAACTATTATATCTATTTGCACAAATACCTCGACGGTTTCCAATCGTTAATACATAAAGTCCGATAAGCATGTCTTGGGTTGGTACGCAAATCGGATCTCCAATAGCGGGGGATAAGAGATTCATATGAGAAAACATAAGTAAACGGGCTTCCGCCTGAGCTTCCAAGGATAAAGGTAGATGAACAGCCATTTGATCCCCATCAAAGTCCGCATTGAAACCCTTACACACTAATGGGTGTAAAGAAATAGTACGCCCCTCTACTAAAGTGGGTTGGAAGGCCTGTATGCCTAATCTATGCAGGGTAGGTGCTCTATTTAACAGTACAGGATGTCCCCGCATAACTTCTTGAAGTATTTCCCATAGTGGTACTTCTTTCCCGTGTTTCAAATACTCCGTACGGTACCCAATAAGTTATTGGGCATTCTCTTAATGGTTTCTGTGCCAACAGGCTTATTGACAGTCCCTTTTCTAGAGAATGTCAATAAATTCCAAAATCCATTTCGTTGCCCAGTAGCTACGACCGTTTTTTTAATCGTACTGTAGTAGCTCTTTGGTTAGGTATTGGAGCACCTGAAAGTGGATAGGCTGGCCCTACGTAAGGACTATATAACCCCCAATTTCTATGAAATACAAGATGCTCATGAATGATAAGAAATTCATGCTCACTTATACAACACAACTCCAGATTTTATTCAAGTCAAGGAATATTTTTACGTTCTGTTCCTAGATATCGATTGTTGGATTACAAAAATTATTTTTATTCTGAGTTTTATTCTCAGATTCTATCTGAGGGGTTTGCGATCGTTGTAGAAATCCCATTCTCGCTACGAGAATTATCTTGTCCGAAAGAAAAAGAAATACCAAAGTTTCAGAATTTACGCTCTATTCATTCAATATTTCCCTTTTTAGAAGACAAATTTTTGCATTTGGATTATCTATCACATATAGAAATACCCTATCCTATCCATTTGGAAATCTTGGTTCAACTCCTTCAATACCGTATCCAAGATGTTCCATCTTTGCATTTATGTTGGGCTTCTATTGAATCGAGAAATTGGATTGTACATCTTTCATCTTTTTGATTTTGATATCGATTTTGATACATATAAGGTGTCCTACGGATAATGCAAATCGAAGCTATTTGATGTCTGACTCAGGCCTATATGACCGATCGATCGAAATACTCCAAGACTCCACCTTTGTCATATATTCCATATATCACATTAGATAGATATCATATTCATGGAATACGATTCACTTTCAAGATGCCTTGATGGTGAAATGGTAGACACGCGAGACTCAAAATCTCGTGCTAAAGAGCGTGGAGGTTCGAGTCCTCTTCAAGGCATAATATGGAGAATGCTCATTCAATGAGCATTCCCCGTAGAAGTATTCCGGAAATCTGCGCCTGGCGCTCTCCTCTATCTTCTGAGGTCCTTAACCATCTCCCTGAGAAAAGTAGACAGTAAAAGCCAAAATAGACTAAATATAGCCTGAACGATCCTAAAAATCCCTCGAAGGAGATAATAAAGAACCCAAAGCAGATGGTATCCTACTGCAAGGGTGGTCTTAAGAATCCAAAAGAGGTTGCTCAGAAGAGATAGATGTATCCCAACCTCTATTGCTCTCGCGTAAAGACTTTTTTTTACGCGACAGGAAAAAGTGACTACGAATTCCCCTTTTTGTTTGCGAATCCCTGTTTGTATCCTTTGAGCGCACGCCCATAAGTAGCGATCAAATCAAGGAAATCGATCAAACGATCCCAATACCGTGAAAGAGAAACTTCCCAGATCCAGGGAAGCTTATCATAAAGGGCTTCGACAAGGGGTTTTATTCGTTCTTTGAGCAAAAAGATAAAGATCTATCCGGTGCTGGCATCTCCCATGCCCAGCGAGGCGCTGCTTCTCTATGTCGCAGCAACTACTCAGGTAGTTACCACGGTCCTGGTTGTGGAACGCTCCGAGCCCGGCCATATCCAGAAGGTTCAGCGCCCGGTCTACTTCATCAGTGAAGTCCTCTCCGAGTCCAAGGCGCGGTACCCTCAGATCCAGAAGATCATCTATGCGGTGTTCATAACGTCACGGAAGCTAGTCCACTACTTCCAAGGACACCCCATTACGGTGGTCAGCTCCTTCCGGATCTCCGATGTTGTCAACAACCGCGATGCCACGGGCAGGATTGCGAAGTGGGCCATGGAACTCATGGCCTTCAGCATAGTTTATGCCCCCCGCACGGCCATCAAGTCCCAGGCTCTAGCCGACTTCATGGCCGAGTGGACAGAGGTTCAATCTCCACCCTCCGTCGTCGACCTCGAGCACTGGACGCTCTACTTCGACGGCTCTCTGATGCTTCAGGGCGCGGGGGCTGGTGTCGTGCTCATATCTCCCAAAGGTGAACGCTTCAAGTACGTGTTGCAGATCCACTTCCCAGCATCCAACAATGTTGCCGAGTACGAAGCTTTGCTCCATGGTCTTCGTCTTGCCGTTTCACTTGGGATCCGCCGCCTCTTGGCACGTGGAGACTCGGAACTGGTAGTCGGCAGGTCATGAAGGACTGGTCGTGTAGAGACCCCTCCATGGAAGCCTACTGCCAAGAAGTGCGCAAACTCGAAGCTAAGTTTGACGGTCTTGAAATTTCTCATGTCCTACGCCGAGACAACGAAGCTGCGGATGCACTCGCCAAACTGGGATCCAGCCGGAATGTTGTCCCGGCCGGAGTTTTCCTCCAGGAGTTGCACACTCCCTCTATCAAGGCAGAGACAACACCCGAGACTGACGAACAGCAGGTCCCGGATAGTGATGCCACTCAGCAGCCCTCATCAGAGGTGCTGGCCATCACTCCCGACTAGACAACGCCCTTCCTAGATCACCTCCTACGGGACATCCTCCTACCGGACCAAACCGAGGCGACGCCGCATCGCACGACGTGCCAAGGCCTTCGTCATCATCGATGGCGAACTTTACAAGAAGAGCACCTCCGGGATCCTCCAATGGTGCATACCCCAAGATCAAGGAAAGCAACCGCTGCACGATATCCACTCGGGAGTGTGTGGACACCATGCGGCGCCTAGGTCACTAGTCGGGAAAAGCCTTCCGACAGGGTTTCTACTGGCCGACTACCGTATCAGATGCTGAACACATTATCCGCACCTGCGAGGGATGCCAGCACTTCGCCCGGCAGATACACTTGCCGGCTCAGGCTCTCCAAACCATCCCGATCACCTGGCCCTTCGCGGTCTGGGGTCTGGACATGGTTGGTCCCCTCAAGAAGGCTCCCGGGGGCTACACCCATCTTTTCGTCGCGGTCGACAAGTTCACCAAGTGGATCGAAGCCAAGCCGGTTGCCACGATAACTGCAGAAAAGGCCGTCGAATTCTTTCGGGACATTGTCTTCCGTTTCGGCGTACCCAACAGCATTATCACAGATAACGGCACCCAGTTCACAGGGTGAGCTTTTCTCCAATTCTGCGACGACTACAACATCAGCCTTGACTTTGCCGCCGTGGCACACCCACGCACCAATGGGCAAGTCGAGCGGTCCAATGGTCTGATATTGCAAGGCCTCAAGCCTCGGATTTTCCAGCGACTGAATAAATTCGCAGGCAAGTGGGCAGCCGAGTTACCATCAGTACTTTGGAGCCTTCGGACCATGCCCAACCGGTCAACCGGTTATACACCTTTCTTCATGGTCTTCGGAGCCGAGGCCATCCTCCCGACTGACCTGGAGTACGGGTCCCCACGCGTCCGCGCCTTCAACGAGGCCGAGTCAGAAGAGGCAAGACAAGATGCTCTCGACCAACTCGAAGAAGCCCGCGAGGTTGCGCTCCTTCGGTCGGCCAAGTACCAGCAGGGTCTACGACGCTATCACAGCCGGCACGTGCGCGGCCGCTCATTCAACGTCGGCGACCTGGTCCTACGCCGAGTCCAATCCAACAAAGAGCAGCAGCAAACTTTCACCGCCGTGGGAGGGTCCGTACATAGTCGCTGAGGTGCTGCGCCCGGGGGCCTTACCGACTGAAGGACGGCGACGGCAACACCTTCACCAACGCGTGGAACATCGAACAGCTACGTCGTTTCTATGCTTAAGTACTTTATATGATAAACATGAAAAACATGAATAAAAAGATACTTTTTCGTTCACTCAGAATAAGTTCCTCTTCCCGACTGACTTGCTACGCCCGTTCGTAGTGGACACTCGGCAATTACGCGGTTTTCCCCGCACTCGTGAAATCTCTTCGTACTATGTATAAAGCACGACGTTAGCTCCTTGACTCCAACCGCCGGTTTACGCTGCAACCCTACGCTACACGGGACACACGCCCACGGCTAATCACTACACAAAGGAGGCTACAACGGGTTGGCAGGGAACAGAAATAAACGAGCAAACATACATGGGAACGAAGTCTTTTCATAGATAAAATAAACTAACTTACTAATTGAGCAGTTTATATACAAGTCACTCGGCATCCCCGAGTGCATACACAAGTCACTGGCATCCCCGAGTGCACGCAAAAGAAACCCACTCGGCGTCCCCGAGTCCTTACAAAAGTCACCGGGCTCCCGAGTCCTTACAAAAATAACTCGGCATCACCGAGCTGTTCACTGCTACCATTATTTTTACAAGCCCGCGCGATCCATGAGAGAGTCGGCCGTAGACTCAACGGTCTTCACCATCTCCGGGATCTCTTCGTCCGGGACGTCGGCAGCGTACCCCTCTCCGATCGCCTGCATGTCTAGCAGTGGATAATGCTGACCGAGCCACCGCCAGAACCATGGTGGCCCCCGTCCGCGCGGCATCTGACTCTATCTTCTTCACCTGGTCAGGCGCTTGCGTAAGACGCTCTGCGACTCCCGCTACGGAGTCCGGGGCCGGTTCCTCCAACCAGATGGCGCCGCACGCCACCCGTCCCGCAGTCAGCAGTGACTCGGTCATCCCACGGGCTTTCTCGAGGCGCGCCTTAAAAGCTACAAAGATAACACTTCACTGGTGAGCAACGAAGACCGGCGGACCCCGACTGGCTCCAAGCCCGGGTGAAAAACTTACCAGTCTCAGCCTCGGTGGCTCCCCTCTTCGCCGCTTCGGCAGCCGCCGCCGAGTCGGCGGCCTTGCGCTCGAGCTGCTCCGCACGGACTTTCTCCGCCGCGAGCATCTCCTCGAGCTTGCGG
Source organism: Stipa capillata (assembly GCA_019208055.1). Taxonomy (NCBI): domain Eukaryota; kingdom Viridiplantae; phylum Streptophyta; class Magnoliopsida; order Poales; family Poaceae; genus Stipa; species Stipa capillata. Next base: position 5,092 of record JAGXJF010000077.1, on the reverse strand, counting down.
ACCTGGTCCTTAGCGGCGTCGAGCTCCCGGGTGCGGTCCTGCGCCGCCTCGAGTTCCGCCTTAAGCTTCACGGCCTCGTCCTCAGCGGCTACAACGGGCAGCATGTCAGTAAGGCAGACGGTGATAAAAGACAACAAAAGCCACTCGGATCCTTCACCTTTGGTGCGGGCGATCTGCTGCGACAGGCCCGCCTGCAGAGCGGTGACTTCTGCCCCGCGCTTGCGGGCCACATCTTCCGCCGCTTGCCGGCTCGCAGCCATCTTGTCCCACTCGGCCTTCCGTAGGTCGAGCCGGTCAAGAACTGGGAGCCGGTCCTGGAGGAAGGCAGTCTTGTGCTGCGACCGCTGATTCAGACTCTGCAAAAAAGAAGACGACAGAATAAGGCCACCCGGGAATGTTATCAAAACCCTCCACTCGGTCCCAAGGACCCAGCGGAGGCTCGGGGGCTACACCCTCTGGGTGCACTGCTCGTGCACCCAGAGTCAAACTCACACAAAAAGGCAAAATAAACCCTCCGCCCGACTATCCTAGTCGAACGCAGGCTCGGGGGCTACACCCTCTGGGTGCACTGTCCGTGCACCCAGAGTGGCAACTACAAAAAGCTAAGGACCCTCCACCCGACTACCTCAGTCGGGCAGAGGCCCGGGGGCTACTCCCTGCAGATCCACCCTTCGAAAGTAAGGGGACTCACCTGCATCAACGGGCGCAACCTGCCGTTCAGCAGGTTGGCTCCCTCCTTCATTGTCTTCAGCAAGGCCGGGAGCATCTCGCCAAGCTGAGCCGCGACCTCCGTCGCGTCGTTCCACTCCTTCTCCTCCGCGACGTCGTCGATCTCCCGGATCGTCATAGCCGGCCGCCACGGGTCCGACTCCCGGACCCGAAGCGGTCGGAGCACCAGTTCGGAGGATGGCTGGCGTGGCGGAGCAGCGCTGAACTCCTCCATCGGCGGGGGCAAGTCAAGGTTGCCCCCACGGTCCTGCGGGGCGGCCCCAGCCGACTCGGGACCCGCCTCTCCTGCTGCCACCAGGTCTCGGTCGGCGTCCTCAGGTGCTCCCTGAGCCAGCGCTCTGGCGGGGGGCTCCTCCCCCCGAGGCTCGGCAGACGACGCGAGTGGTGTGCTGGGCCGCTCGGGGGATGGCCGGGGAGACGAGGACTGGGCCGCAGGTGGGGGCGATGCGGGCCGGGCGTCCGACTCAGGAGGATCCCCGCCTTGGCTAGGTCCCGGGGCGCTCGGGGGAGCCTTCGGGATGTCCCCCGCCCTCCGCGTCTTGCAGAGAAAAGTTTGAGTTCGTCAGCTTTCGAAAAATGCAAACTGGACAAACAATTGCCGAGACACTTACTTGGCAGATCAGGGGACGGGAATGCGCCTCTTGGGTCCCGCAGCTCACCCCCCGGGTGCAGCGGCAGCCGGGGCCACCGAGGTTCCCTGTCCACCCTGCGCCCCGAAGGCGGTGTCCGCATCTCTTTTCTCCCCACGGCTGGGGGGAAATGTCATCTCTGGCCGCCCGAGGAGTGTCACTCGGGGCGGCGGCCGGCGCCGGGTCAGCACCAGCGGCGGTGCCGTCCCGCTCCGCCGGAGCTGTCCCCGTGGCAGCCGGTGCTACCGGGTCAGCCCCAACAGCGGAGCTAGCTTGCCCCGCTGGAGCAGCCCCCCGCGGCGGGCGGAGACGCCGAGTCAAGGGCCAGCGGCAGAGCCGCCCTGCCTCGATGAAGTGGAGCCTGCCGCAGTAAGTGTTGGACTGGCGGCGGAGCTGCCCATGTCCCCTCCGGGCAGGGCCCGCCGGCGGCCTTTGCCTCTTCACGCGGAAGGGAGCGTCATCTTCATCCTCGTCCTCCTCCGGGGCCGGCGCGCTCGGTGGAGGAGGGCGGGGAGCCGCGGCCGCCGGTGCCTTCCCCTTAGAAGGACCAGCGCCCCTCGAAGACCCGGCGCCCTTTGAAGAGCCGGCGCCGGAAGAAGGTGCCCCGACTGCCCCTTGCGGTGGCGGCCCACCGCTCGGGACGTCGGCGTAGCGCGGCTGGTTCCATATCTCGTCCTCCGGGAGAGGAGCGTTGGAACAGAAGCCGAACAAAAGCTGCCAAAACACAAGGGCAAACCCCGAGTGAGACTCGGTGAGAAGCTGAGGAAAAAACAAAAGGGGCAGGACTCAGTTACTCACGTCACTCGGCGGGTTCGCCCGGCTGAAGGGCGGCGGCCGCCCAGAGAAGTCCAGGCTCGTCCCCTGGGCCAAGATCCTCTCGAGCGGCTCTGGACCTCGCCCTCCGTGAGCTCTTCAGCGGACTCCCGGGTTGTGTCACCTTCGCCGGTGTACTCGAACATGGGATGCGCCCGCAGCTTTGCAGGCTGCACCCACCACCGGACGAAGGTCGCGGCGACGACCGCCCCGGTGACCCCGGCCTTCATCGCCTCCTCAAGCTGCGCCATTAGGACGGCGACGCTGTCCTGCTCCCTGGTCGAGCGGAGGATCTGACCAGCTCGGCTTGACTACTGGCGGCTGGCCCGAGAAGGCTGGCAGTGACGGCTCGGGGTTGGCGCAGTAGAACCAGTAGGCGTGCCAGCCCTTGTTCGATGACTGCATCGGCGGGGCCGGGTAGCTCTTCGCCGCCCCGGACCTCAGCTGGAACCCGGCGCCACCCACTACGGCCGGGTTGTCTCTGCTCGGCTGTGGCTTCACCATGAACAGGTGCTTCCACAGGGCGAAGTGAGGCCGAATGCCAAGATAGCACTCGCAGAGTGTGATGAAGCACGTGACATGGAGCATGCTGTTGGGGTTGAGGTTGTGGAGCTCCAGCCCGTAGTAGTAAAGCAGCCCCCGCAGGAATGGGTGAACTGGCATCGAAAACCCCCGCTCAAAGAAGGAGCCGTGGACGACCAGCTCGCTAGTGTTCGGAGTAGGGATGGTCTCCCCCGTGGCGGCGTGCCACTCGACCAACTCCTTTGGCGGCAGCAACCCGAATCGCACGAGGAGCCCCAGCTGCGTCTCCGTCGCCGATGATTTCGTCCACGGAGCCATTGGATCGGCGGGCGACTCCCCTTCGCTCAGCAGCTTCCACACCAAGGCGTCTTCTTCGGCTTCGGTCGGATCGGCTTCCCAATGCGGGGATTGCATCCGAGGTGGCTGAAGTGGGGATTAGGGTTTTGGACGGAGCGGCGCGTGCGGGTTGATTTGGGCAAGGAGAAGGCAAAGGGTTTTGAGCGCGAGAGGAAGGAGAATGCGAGTGGACGCGTGGGTCGAACCCGCGACCTCTTTGGAATATAAAGGGATGGCTCGACGGTTCAGCTTCCCCACGTCCCGCAAGCACCCGGATTCGCCGCGCTCACGATGCGCGTCTTCAGATTCCACTACGCACGTTTCTGACGGGCCACGTCGCGTCTTTTCCGCGCCCACGACTTAGCGGCACCGCGATTCGTGCTGTTTAGTGAAGGGAGATCCGACGGTTGGCCTCCCAGGCTTAAGGACCTGTCGGAATAAACCTCTACTGATGGCGACCGAAGCGTGTTTCCCGCAAACCCCCAGCCGATTACCGATTGAATCGGAACCGGGCGCTACGGTCGTGAAGGGTATCGGTGGCTGGCCTCAAGCAGGAACGCAGTCACCTGAGTACACCCGAGAAAGAAGGGCAGTAATGGCATGCCTCATATAGGCCACAAGTCGGATGCTGAGCAACTCGGAGCTGCCGGATTCTCCGCCTAGACCTGCGAAGCGCCCAAGCTTCGGAGGCTCTGGTAACTGGAGGCCCCAGATTCAGTGGAATGACTCGGTGTAAGGCTTCGTTACTCGGGAACCTATGCGCCATGGCTTGTTCCTCTGGTTCTGACGCGAATTTCGGAGGCATTCCTTCAGGGGACGTTAGCTGGCCTTCAACCACTCGGGAAGGCCGGGTGCTACTCGGAAATCCAGTCGGGGTTCATGGCACGTCCCACGCTGGGCTATCAGCCGGTCTTTGTCCATCAGGATGGATCGGGTGCCACCAGAGTTTACCCATTAATAGCTCACCCGCCATAATGTTCCTGCCTTACAGGTGAATGTTACTCGGCTTTAATTGTCTTTTCCACAGGGGTTCAATCAGTCCTTCGCAATCTCCCTGCAAGCAGAAGTCACTCGGGAAGTTTGACCGAGAGAAGAAGACTAGTAGCAGCAAGATCGAGAAGGACTCGGGGGCTACTGATGATGGCAGGGCACCCGGGTATCATCAAGAAGGACGAATCCAGTTCTCCGGCCACAGGGTGTGCCGGGCCGACTACTCGGAGTCTGACTTCTGCACGGGGGCGCCTCATCAACGTGGAGTACAAGATAAGGACTAATACCTATCCGACGTATCTGGAATTAGTTGTAACAAGCTAGAAAATCAATCTGTTAACCGATTCAGACTCTTGTAACCCTACCCAGCTCGCCTCTATAAGTCCCGGTAGGGACCTTCCGATCGGGATGGCAAGAAGTATCTTAGAATCGCCATTGTTTCCAAGTCCAGGCAACCTCGAGATCAAATCTCTAGGGCTTGCGGCACTCGGGATACACACAATACTAGCTACCAAACACAGGACGTAGGGTATTACCTCTCTGTGAGGGCCTGAACCTGTCTAAATCTTGTCTCCCGTGTGCACCCATCCTGATTTGCTGTGCTCACGCCACCCCATAGTTAGTATTGCCGGAATAATACTCCGACAGTAGGAGACATGGACTTATCTCCGAGTTAAATTCTAGCTTCCTTAAACGTAGAGATAAGATCTCTCGGTTAAGGGGAGTCTGGGTCCTCTATGAGAAGTCCCCTTATCTCCTAGAATCCATAGCAAATATGACATCTGCCCCGGTTATCAGGAATACATATACGAGTACTACCTTGTATACGATATACGGTATTATTCATCATCAAGCCCCCCATCAACACGTGAAATGAGGCTTGGGATGGACCAACTAAGAATAAACTTAGTCGGCTATTACCTCCGATCGGAAAGTACTCCCGAATAGTTGGTACTATTCTTCACACCAATAAGGTACCTATTCAGCACAGCTTTTTCCTGGTCAGGGAACTAGTACACCCGAGTAGCCAATAAGCCCCCGAGCTATTCATCTTCTGAATAGGAATATACAGG
>JAGXJF010000076.1:0-40609 GCA_019208055.1 Stipa capillata | reverse complement strand
AAGTCAACCCTTGAAGACCAAGTGAGAGAAGCTCAGAAAGGTGACAAGGGCATCGAAGAGATTCGAGCGAAGATCAAGTTGGGAGAAGCACCTGATCGTAAGGAAGATGAGAATGGGACCCTTTGGTTCTGAGACCGTTTGATTGTGCCAAACCAGAAGGAGATCAAAGAAGTTATCACGAGGGTAGCTCATGAGTCTGCTTATTCTATCCACCTTGGAAGTACGAAGATGTACCATGATATGCGAGAGAGTTTTTGGTGGTCCAATATGAAGCGAGATATCGCAGAGTTTGTGTCTCTATGTGATGTGTGCCGAAGAGTTAAGGCAGAGCACCAGAAGCCTGCAGGATTGCTCCAACCGCTTAAAGTGCCTGGATGGAAGTGGGAAGAAATCGGAATGATTTCATCACAGGCCTTCCGAGGACATCATCAGGATATGATTCTATATGGGTCATCGTGGATCGATTGACCAAGTCAGCTCATTTCATTCCAGTGAAGACAGTGTATAGTGGAGAGACACTAGCAGGGCTGTATATGTCCCGGATTGTGTGCTTGCATGGAGTACCAAAGAAGATTGTGTCTGATCGAGGGACACAATTTACATCAAGGTTTTGGAAGAAGGTGCATGAAGCACTTGGCACGCAGTTGAACTTCAGTATAGCATACCACCCACAGACGGATGGTCAGACCGAGCGAGTAAATCAGATCTTGGAAGATATGCTTCGGGCATGTGCTTTGACGTACAAGCGAAACTGGGATAAAAGTTTGCCCTATGCTAAGTTTTCCTACAACAACAGTTATCAAGCCAGTTTGCAAATGGCTCCTTTTGAAGCTTTATATGGACGTAAATGCCGTACCCCTTTGAATTGGCACGAAGTTGGTGAAAAACAAGTGTTCGGACCTGATGCTTTGGAAGAAGCTGATAAGCAAGTAAAAGTGATCCAGGAGAGATTGAAAGCTGCCCAGTCTAGACAGAAGAGTTACTCGGACAAGCGCCGCAAGGACATATGTTTCAAGATAGGTGATGCTGTGTACCTGAAGGTATCCCCGCTTAGAGGGATGCATCGTTTTGGAATCAAGGGCAAGCTAGCACCCCGCTACATTGGTCCCTTTGAGATAACCGCTCATCGTGGAGAGGTAGCTTATCAGTTGGCTTTGCCGGAGAAGTTGTCCAATGTGCACAATGTGTTCCATGTGTCGCAGTTTGAAGAAGTGCTTCAAGGAACCGGAAGAAGAGGTTCGGAAAGCTTCGTTGGAGGATATTGAGGTCCAAGATGATCTGACATATGAAGAGTACCCAATCAAGATTCTGGAAGAGAAAGCAAGAACCACGAGAAGGAAAGTGATCAAGTTTTGTAAGGTTCAGTGGAGCAATCATTCGAAAGAAGAAGCAACGTGGGAACGAGAGGAAGACCTGAAGGAGGATTTTCCAGATCTGTTCTCTAGCTTCGAATCTCGGGGTCGAGATTCTTTGTAAGGGGGGTAGAGTTGTAACATCCTCGATTTTTTAGGGCTTGAAATTTTTTTTAAAGGAAAGAGGATGTGCAACTATGTAATATATCTATATGTATTTTTATTGGGTTTTATTTCAAATTAATTCAACTATATGAATTAATTTGAGAGCAATAAGAGTTGTTTTCAAACTTTCAATGGTCCATTATTTGAAAATTTGCTCCAAAAATATTTTTATTGAGTTCCCCATGGTTAAATTGATTTATTGGAATTTTTTTGGAATTTTCGGAGGTGTTTTGGAATTTTTAAAGGTCCTATTTGATTTTCTACTTTTTTATTCAAAAAGTTTTTTATTTTTTTCTCAACCTGGGCCGCCGGCCTGCTCCTCTTCCCCTATCGGGCCCCGCCATGGGCTGGCGCAAGCCGCTCCCCCCTCCTGGGCCGAGGCCTGCCAGGCCGGCCCAAGCCGCCTCCCCCTTCTCCCCTTGCACCTGGGCCAGGCCGCCCCTCTGCTGGGCTGCCAGCTCCCTAGGCCGGCCCAGGTCTGCTGCCTCCTCTCCCCTTGGGCTAGGCCGCCACCCTCCCCTCTTGGGCCGCCCCTTTGGGCTGCGCCCTTTGTTCCCTTGGGCCGCCGGCCTGGCCAGGCTTGCCAGCAGGCAGCCGAGCGCGCTGAGCATGCGTGCCTCGCGCGCGATGACGCCGCCGTCGCCGGCCTAATGCGCCGTTTCGTTGGCCTTTTTTTCCCCTTAATTCCGTGATTAGCTCCCCATTAATCGTGTATCAATTACCATTAGTGCGTTGCCTCTTTCTCTCCCCTTTCTCCCCTATAAAAACCCCCTCTCCCCTTTGTTTTTCCCCTTTGATTTCTTCTCCAAAATTTCTTCCACCACCTCTTCTTCTTCTCCAACTCCGCGACAACTCCGGCGAGCAATTACGGCCACCACGACGTCCCCCACACCAAGACACTGCTACCCGGAGCTTCCCCACGCCGACGCGCATCTCCTACCGCAAGAATTTACGAGCTTCTTCCTCTTCATCAACCGAACCGTGAGCTTTTTTCTCAACTACGGTGATCTCCTTCTCTCCTCGTTTTCTCCACTCACGGTGAGTACCTCTCCAATCCTTTTCCGAGGTAAACTCCCCACAACCCCTAGATCAAAACCCCTCAACCAATTTTGGCCATTATCCACCTCCTTTGTGTAGCTATTAATCTTTGAATCCTCCACTTTGCCCTCTGTTACTGTAGCGTGAACAGTACATGCGTACATAGTACTCTCATGTACAGTAAACCCTAGGCCAATCTTCTATCTAATTTTTTTTAGCCCATCTAATCTTGCTCGATCTTAGATCTCAGTAGTAAAATAGAACCGTTAGAACCCCATGAGTCCAATGGTGCGATCAGATTATTAATCTGACCGCTGGATTTTGAATTATATTTAAATTTAGATGAAATTTGAGCAAATTTCATGATAACTTTGCACTGGATGATTATTTTGAAGTGATTCTTTTTTTGTAGATCACTAGTACGATAGGGAGTACTTCTGGAAAGTTTCATAATTTTTGGATTAATGTAGAATTTTCTAGAATTAAAATAACTTTATTTTAATTATTAAAAATAGTAATGCCCTCTGTTATTTTTATTCAATTTTTGCTTAGGATTAGAGAACCCTAGAAATCATTTACCATGTAAACTAAAACATTTTTCCTGCAATGGTTAGGGCTATAGAAATCAAGATGTGATCTAGATCTATTTAAAATTGTTATTTAAATTCTGTTTTAGCAATAGTTTCTTTATAAATCTATTTTAGCTATTAAAAATCCATGTCCAGAACCCAATAAATCATGTTGTATTCTAGGGATGATGTCAAGTCATGAGAACCCATTTGGCATGATTAAATAATGTTTTACCATGCTTTTAGTGTAATTTTCATGCTTAGAAAAATAGTTATAATTACTTAAATTATATTTCCAGAACACTTGCAAACATGAAATGTCTCTGGAATTGGTATTATGACATGTGATTCCAATTCTATGATTTATTGATGATAATTAGTATTTTCTACTTAATTGGTATTAATTAATGTTCAGATTAAAAATTATTATTAAATCACTTTTGGTACTGTTTCAGTACTGTTATCATGTTCCAAGATGTTCCATGTTTAATTAGTTCATGTTAATGGTAGAGAATAACTTTAAGCGTAATTTCTAGTCTTTAAAATAATAGAAAAGCATGTGTAAATATGATTAGATGTTGTTAATTTACTCCTTACTGTTATTAACCATTATAAATATTTAGGACCTACCTAAATATTTATTCGTGGTTAATTGTGAATGGTTTTGTCTTTTTCTCATGATTACTAGCATGCTAAGGTGCATGTTGTGTGTATATATATGTATACCTATAAAAATACCCGGTAAGAGATGTATGTTATTTTTATATATGTATATATATGTATATATGGTTATGGCCAATCCTAGAAGACCTATTCTTTCTTCACGATGACGCTATTGCGCCATCGTTCCATTCCATCTCATCTTACCTTCGTTGTGCTTCTTCTCGTGTTGCTTCCGAGTTATTCTTATTGGATTTAGTTATTTATTTGTTTCGTTCTTGTTTCGTTGCGATGATAGGGAGTGAAAAAACCGACCCGGTGAACGAAGCAGCTGAAGAAGGAGAGTACTACCACGAAGGCATGCCACTTTTCTTGATCATTTTTTATCCTATATTTTTGAAGTCATTATATTTTATTATTTACAAACATGCATGTTGTTTTAATCCAGTAGCTAGCATGTCGATTGACACACTTTTACCCTGTCCGCTTGTCGCCCTTTTTACTTGATACACTGAGTAATATAATAGGTTTTATTCTAAATAGAGTAGAGAAATGCTTAGCCATGCTTAATTATACATCTTTAGATTGTTTTGATTTGCCTCTACAGAGGAACGAATATCGGATCGATGATCCTTGTTGAAACTTGTTGAGCTCGCTGAGCTAGGGCCGGATGCCCGATGTTTTCCCTCTCTCTATTCCTCCTATTCTACTCTGGGTAAAACTTACCATCTAATATGGTGCGGGCGACAGCTGGATCATGTGATGAAGGAGCATATGGTTGTCCTACCCGCAGAAGGCCGGTTGAAAGGAACCATTGGTCGTCCATACCACTTAAGGCCGAAGTCTTGAAGTTGGAGAAGTGTGTCCACGGTGCAACCACATGCTATATGGGCAATGGCTTGGTCAAGTAGGTTAGTCAGCGTTTGGTGCTGATGTTGCCGTACCGCAGAAGGAGTGGACGTAGCTACGAGGACCCTCGGCACAGATGGGGGGACCGGAGTGCGGGGACATACTCTCCACTCCGAGCCAGACCCGGTGGGCATGTCACAACTTAGAGGGATCTAGCTAAAAGACCTCGTCACAATCTCTCTGTTGTAATGCTAGCGACGGCCAGTGGCAACAAGGCGGGATTGTGTCATGTGGGTAAAGTGTACAAACTCTGCAGAGTAATAAACTAATCGATTAGCCGTGTCCACAGTTATGGACAACACATGACTTATTCTTGATGAAAAGGACATGTCCCTCTCCCCCTTGCTACTTCCCTCTACCCCTTTGCTAATGAAACCTATGGCCGAGTTAAGGCGGGAGTCCTTGCTCGAACGTGTTGATCGTGGACCACACCTTGAAAATCACCCTTGATAATAAAACTGATTTATATCAAAATGCTGTCTTTGAATCTATTTAAGTAATTCAACTAAAAGTTTGTTTTACGCAACTAAGCCCTAAAACCTTCCTTTGAGGCCTTGCATATAGTATGGTAGGACCATCTGCTGCCAGGTGGCTTGCTAAGTACGTGAAGTACTCATCGTGCATGTTTTTGTGGTGGTGTGCAGAGGAGTATGCTAAAGAAGGAGCTGATGAAGACTTCTTCTATGATGAGCCCGAAGATTAGGTCACGTGGTTTCTGTCAATTGCCTATGGCACGGATGGAGCTGCTTTGCTTTTATTTTCTGCTGTTTCCTCTGATGTAATAAATATCGTTAGACATGGAACTTTGTAAGCCATGTGGCATATTGTACTCAATTAAGTTTTTAAACTTTGAATGCATGCCATGTTATTCAATTCGCCTATGTACCGTCAGCATGATCCTGGACTGACGAGGATGTATACGGGGGGGGGGTCTAGTAGTTGAAACTAGACTCTCAGAATAGAGCTCCATTAGGTAGTTATTCCTGGGATTTTAGTATAAGGCTGACTGGTGGGGTTTGCCATCCTGTTCCAACAAACAAGGGGATTGTAGGGTCTTCTCAATGATTGAGATCTATGCTACTGGGATGATTCAGCCCTTGGCTCATTGCCATCTTTCACCGCTAAGAAATTGCAGCTGAGTCAACTTCTCGTTTAGCTCTCCCTCAATAGCTGCGGTTTACTTTCCTTTCCTAATGGCCCTTACTCCCACAACGTATGAAAATTCTTAGGATGAATCTTCTTTCATTCCTATTACCTATAAGGGTGACAAAGAACTAGGTGATGTAGGAGAGTTAGCCATTCAAGAGCAGATAAGGCTAAAAAGAGAAAAAGCAGGGCTTGGCTTATTCTATTCATCTGCACCACCTGACAGAGATTCTTTCACAGCCTCGTTCAGCTAGTAGAATTCTTTCTAGATCTCGTTCTTTTCACTTTCTGGGCTGAGACCGTCCAATTTCATTCTTTCCTGGGAAGAGAGGATCAGAACTCACACTCGATCCCTACTCTTTCCTCGTACTTCATAGGTTTTCGAGGCCGAAGTTGAACTAGACTCGCATTCACTTGCTGGGAAAAAGAGAGTGGATCAGGCTACGACTAAGGCTGAGGATAGGTCATAGGACGGATGAGGTAAAGTATTCCAAAACGGAAGATTCCAACCCAAGGAAGTAGGTCAAGCACCTTGAATATGGCTCCATGGAAGTAGTTAGGGGATAAGCCATGTACCAACGAATATCCCGGCCGGTTGTTTCCCTGGAACCGGCTGAGATGAGCCTTCATCGTTGCCTATTGAACAGGAGAAACCGACTGAGATATGCTATTATCTCAGTCGGTTCCCGTGTAAAAAGCGACTACAAAAGTTTCCTCTTCTGTCGGTTCAGCTGTGAATTTTTCGTTCGGAACCGACTGGGATAGTATAATATCTCAGTCAGTTTTTTGTTCTAACCGGCTGAGAAGTTGTTATCTCAGTCGATTTTATAACCGGCTGAGATAATTCATATTATTAGCACCCTTTCTCTACAGCCGGAAGGTAAACCGGCTGAGATAGCAATTTTGTGCCGACTGTAATTGTGTGTTCTGTAGTAGTGTGGGTTCATACTGTTGTTAGCAGGCCCTGTGATTTTATAGGAATTTTTGGAGACAAAAAAGTCACATAAAATAATAGAGCATTGAATGAGCTTGAGTTCCAATGTTTGAATTTGAATTTCTAGACAGATTCAAAAAGGGGCTGCACTACTGATCAAAGTTATATCATAGTGGTAAATATTTGAATAGTCACATTCCACCAAATTTTAGGAATACAATTCAAATATTTAGAAGTTGGGGTTAGGTTTTTGGGGAAGGGTTAAAATATATAGGGAGAGAGGGAGAGGTTAGGAAAAGGGGTAGAGGGTTTTGTGCATGGTCTACTGATCATGTAATCATGCAGATGGTGATGATAAGTTTTCCATTTTATTGGAAAATGATTTGGTTGAGGTGCGATTTATCAATTTTATGATTTTAGTAAAAGCAACGGCTAAAGTGTGAGAACCCTAATTCAAATGCTAGTCGTGAGCAATGAGGTATAAGCAGCACTAACTCGTGTTGCTGAGTTAGTTGAATTTATTATGCCACATTGCTAGCTAGCCGTAAGTTTGATTGTGCATCAAACATAATAAGCACTTCACACGCACATGCATATACATGTGGAATTTGAAATTTAATCAAGTTGGAAAATAATTACAATATGTACAAATATATAAATACAGAATAAAAAAATATAACTAGGTTAATAATAATTATCTTGTATTTGGTTGTACAATGATTGAAGTACTTGTGTAGTACACCCGAAGAAGGCCGAGTACGGGTGATGTTGTTGCAATAATTGCAGTATCCGAGGTTGTCAAGTATATGAACTTGAGGCCATCAAGATCCCACAATTTTGCCGTAGGAGGCAACGTCTAAAAAAAAGGTTTTGAAATATTGGAGGTTCCACCGGCACATTCCAGCCTAGCTTGGAAAGTTATTTATGAGTGCAAAAGAGTATCAAAAGTGGAACCTAAATAGTTTTATTTCTAAAATAATTTCAATAAAAGTATTTTATTTTACGAAATGTCCAAGGAGGGCCGCAAAGATATTAGACCCTTATAATTGAGCTTCTTTGTAAAAACTTTTATTTTAACTTAAGCCCATAGGATCATCCGAAGTAGTACCAAGCACCACATTTGAGTAAAATATCTATCTTTTGTGCATGGAGGTTGCCTCCGTTTGAAATTATTTTCAAAGAGAGTTTTAAAAGAAAATGAAAAGATTTCTTTAGATAGGCATCAACACCATCGAGATGAAATCAGCAGCCTATAACCCTAGCCATACTCACAGTTGAACCACATCAAGTGAAAAATATCCGTTCAATCTATGACTAATTGAGGTCAGCTACAGTACTAGTCCAAATGACAATGTGAGCAGGCAACTTGCCCCCGAGTTGAACCCAAAATCTATCGGGAGAGGCAAGCAACAAGTGGCACAGTAGGGAATGACAAACATATCATTTTGGGAATACCCCAATTTTTAACTTTTTAGCATGGAAACCGACTTAAGCAACGTAGAGGAGTAGAAAAGGCAACAATGTAGTGTAACTGTTGTAGGGCCTCGCATAGTAGCCACCAAAATAGCAACCCTCTCGAAGGAACCAAGCCCAAGAGCCACGGTGATCACCTAGGAGGCCAACCACCAGGGTGAATAAGGAGTAGGAGGAGTAGCAAGGAGTTCAGTAACTAAAAACCACCACAAGATCACAAACTCAGGCAGCTTCAATATCAAGGTATAACCTTGAATTTGAGGCCACCATGAACATGTTCTTGAAATGGAGTGTTAACTGATTATTGCTTGCTTTTGATTTGATGCTTGTATGGAAAACAGAGCATTAGATGGGGAGGGGGGAGAGGAACACTTAGCTATTTTAAGTCATCACTGGGTTTTAAAGCAACTTTTATATATGTCCTTATCAGCTTTAGATGCTAAATGGCAGATCTGAACTTCTCATATAAGATTTCATCATTGAATACTCTAGTATTCTTATCAGAAAAGATGAGCTAAGAGTTTAGCAAGAAGTTAGAGTTCATGATGAGATGTAGCCTAGTAATAAGACAAAGGGAACATAGATATATATATGTGTAGCACCATAAATGTCACGGACCTGGGAATTACATATGATTAGGGGAACGAATGGTCGCCAAGGGCCGAAGGACCAGTCGACCTGGTGGCACGGTACCTGCGCCGTACTCACCGAGGCAGAGCGATCCGACACCTGACCAACGCAAGCCGGCCGGAAGCGACTAAACTTCCCAGAACCACATACGATTCCCTGATCCGGTGAAGGTTTAGAGTCGTTCCCGGATTCTACCACGCAAAGCAAGGTCGGAGGAGCCCGGCGATTCTAACCACACCCTAACCTAACCCAGAGGCTAGTGGGTCGCTCAAAAGCCCGGTAGAACACACCCACACCCTGCCTGGCCGGCACAGCATCTCAGCCAGCGGGTCACTCAACCGATTCCTGCTCGACATAGTAAAAAGGGGAACAACTTTAATCCTTCACGGCATACCCATACACTTCATATCATACACACATTGCATATGGGCAGCCCGAATAACAACTTGTATACCACAACAAAGCACTACGATACGATAATAAAACTAGCTGTCCACTTGGTGAACTTTACAGATACATCAGTCGGCGATAACCGTAAATTTAGTTGAGACTGAAATATTTACAATGCAGCGGAAACAAACAAAAACCCCGCAGCGGTGCATCAACCGCTGCACCAAAAGCCAAACTTTTCCCCCGAGTCGAACGCGGACCAAGGAAACCATTCGGACTAAACCTCGTCACAAAACTCCGCAACGGTTGGCTCACCTGCAAAAGTCTAGGAATATCCTAGGTGAGTACAAAAGTACTCGCAAGTCTTATTCGTGCTTGATTCCATGTCCTACACATGCTCACTACTACAATAATTAAACATGATGCATTTCCATCGGAACAATACATAATCGAGATTGTAACCTAGTTCATAACATGATCATAAGTGGTAGAATCAAAATGTACTTCAGGATTCAAGTGAATACGGAGTGATCGAGATAATTGGAATATCACACAGGGGTAGCCCACACCCATTAAACTTATAGATTCATCACAAAAATTAGATTCAATCAATCTCTCGAACCGTTACAGACAATACGACTACCCTGCGTATAGCGAGTGCATTATCCCCCAGGAGTTTGCAAGGCTCCAGGGCCTGAGACTTACCTCAACTACACCATGGCATCGATTCTCGGTAACGTCCACGCGTGACAGGGAAGTAACATGACGGAATAGGGTTGGTGTGGTGACAAAACTCTACTTACTCCTAGGTCACCTCAACGCTTCAATTAACACCAACCGTACCCATAGCGTACGCCCTCAGCTCTCCCAACTCACTTAAGCCATTTTAGTTGAAAGGGCAATAAGGACGTTCTCAACATGGCGATACACCCTACGCATGCTAGTGAGCTCAATTTCAACATACAGTTCAAATAAACATTCACCCACATACGTAATTACAGAAAGTAAAAGAATGCAACAAGCTCTGCTTGCCTTCGTCGTAGGATTCAGAGACTTGGGTGAGCTCAACAGTCTGTGGTTCCTCCTCTTCGGGCTCTGTCGCAAGCAACACGAGACACCGGAAAGGAAGTGATAAAAGAAATGAGTTTTCAGCATGCATGCATGATGGAGATGCTAGACATGAACTGCTAGGGTTTTGTGATAAGAAACATGTCTCATTTTGAACTTAAGGAATTAAAGTGGCTATCCTAATAGTTATATGCATGGTTTATTGAGTTCAAGTTTATTTTAGGGTTAACAATAGTTGGTTTGGATATCAGTGCAAATACGGAATTATCTTTATACAATAACATGTTGGTTACTTGTACTAACTAATTGGAACATTGAGATTGAACTAAACAATAGAACATTCTATAAGGTTTTGAAAATATAAACTTGTTCAAAGATGAACTATATACCTCTTGAGAGAAAACACCCAAAGGTTGAAAAGAAAGCAACAGCTGCTCCTGCCTTCAAACCCTAACGCTAACCACTCACTTTCTACCCTCAAAAGCCCTCCTTCTTGCTGAGGTGATGCAGCCCGGAAGAAGTTCCGGATGGCCCGGAATGGCCACTGCTGGAGCTCAGCTTGACCTGAGAAAAGGAAGAAGGAAGAGTGAGGGGAGAGGAAGGGGAATGCAGGAAGAGGGAAGGGAGAGGGAAGGAGCCGGCTCACCGAAGAGGCGGCGCTGGCTCGCCGGAGCTGGCGCCGGAGCTGAAGAGGATGGCACCGGTTGGAGAAGAGCAGCTCGGGAAAGAGAAAAGGAGAAGAAAAGGTGGCCGGGAGGAGAAAAAGAGGAGAAGGGGGCCTTGGGCGCCCTTTTATAGGGACCCCGGCGGGTTCTCCACGAAGGTACCACCGCCCACCGCCCCCAAACGGCGGTGGCGACGTGGCAACCGAGATCTGACACCCGGGTGCTCACCTGGAAAACAATTCGGAGAAAGACTCGGAATCCGGGCAACCCGGACATACCACCCGGAGGTTCCGGATAGGACCTCCGGCCTTCACAAAACGACCGACTTCCCTTCTCTGGACTCACTCGGAAATCAAACCGGAGCCTAGTCAGATTCTGGGCTCACCCGGAGGTTCATCCCGGAGGCTCCGGATGGGACCTCCGGTTGCACCGGAATCACCCACTGGCTCTCTGGACTCCCTCAGAATATAGCTCGGAGACCATCCGGAATTTCCGGACAGCCCGGAGGTTAAACTCGGAGGTTCCGGAGTAGACCTCTGACTTGACCGACTCACCAAAACCCTCTCTGGACTCACCTGGTTCGGAACCCACTTGGAAATTTTCGGGTCACTCGGAGGTTGCATCCGGAGGTTCCGGACCAAGCTTCCAGATCAAGTGCAGAGAAAAAGAATTTGCACAACATTGATTTTGAACTATAGGAACATAATAGCTTTAGATTTTATTGCTTGCCTCAAATAAGTTGATTGGTGTTAATTTGCAAAATTTGGGTTTTAGAAATGAGATATGTACATATTCTATAAAACATAACTTTTTAATATTCAAGTTTATGCAAGGTTTGTGCATGGAGGATGCCATGTATGCATGAAGCAAAATAGAAATCTATTTATATACTAGGATGGGTGTTACAATAAATCACTTCTAGGAAGTTCAATATACGGTAAAGATTAAGATTCTTAATCATGTGCTCCCTCCATTCCTTTAAACAAGGCGCCTAACCAAAAGCACCGAGACCAAGGAGCAACCATTAACTCTAATTTCATCCTAATTTACCCCTGTTTAATTATCAATGTTACTAATCTCAGAACGGACGCGTCATTCGGCATTTCGCAGGCGCGAGAAACAAACTTCAAGTGCGCCGACACACAAGCCGGCATGCATGCGGCATGCATGGCTAGTGCATGCACGCAGTCCTCCCAGTCCTTTGATGCTTCACTTGAGCGCGTGCATCAGTGCAAAATCAAAACAAAAATTTTGAGCGAAAAGGTTTCGGGAAAGCTCAGCACAATTTTGAGCAAATTTTGGAACGAAAATTTGAGTAGAATTGGAGGGAGATTCATTTTTTTTGTACATCCTACATATACTATATGCTCTTCTTCTCGCCTTCATTAGCAAAGCTCCACAGCATGGCTGCTCTAGATTTAAACATTCCAGTTAACTGGGACGAAATTGAGGAGTATGAGGGCCAGCCATCAACCTGAACTTTGATCCTGAGTGGGCTGAAACTGAAGGAGGTGTAGTTGCCGTTGATGGGCAAGGCGATGTCGTTCCCGGCGAGCAACTTGAACACCATGCCGCTCCTCCGCTCGAGATGCAGCAAGCCATCAACATCAATGGAAATGGCACGCCATCCGCTCCAGACGCAGCAAGCCACCCGTACGGGCACGCTGGTTGGACGCACGGCCGGCTCGTGCTTGCAGGCGGCGGCCACATCCATGGCTGTCGTTGGCAAGCAGGATGCCGACACGCCATGCGCAGTGATGCCAACCACGATGCCCAAGGTCATGCTGCCAATGGTGACGCCAGAGACAGTGCACACGGTGATGCCGTGGGCGATTGGCATGTTGACGCTGCCCAAGTTGATGATGGAAATGCTGGACATGATCCAACCCAAGATCACGATGAGAACAAAGATGCCGAGCAAGGTAAACTACACAACTTGTACACTGAGACGATATTGTTGCATGCTGAACATCTAACATGTGGTGATGTACACTGATTTGTTTTCTTGCTCTGTAATGTCGTACGATTAACAGTTCACACATTGTAACAGATGGAGATGAACTATCTCAACATGTTGCAAACAGTGATGACAATATTGAAGAAGGTTCCGGCAATGGTACACATGATTTTATGCCTAGAACTAACCCTTCTTTTCCAATTATAGCTCACGTAGGTAACATCATAAAGAGGAAGCAATACACTGATGACCAGAGGCAATCCATATATGCCATGCTTCTAGAGAGAATTCGCTGGGCATTTTGAAGCGTGGGGTCACTAAGGCCGTTTCTAATGAAACGGGCGTGCCTTTACGAGTAGTGCAGCGGATATGGCTCAATGGACAGCAAGGTGGTGGTGTACAGGGAGTCATGAGCAAGAAACCTAATAATCGTGGCTGCAAGAGGATAGCCTTTGATCCCGAAGCCATTAAGGAAGTGCCGCTGCGTAAAAGAATCACTCTCAGAGATCTAGCCAAAGAGCTGCATATGTCAAAAACTACGTTGTTTAGGGGGTTGAAAGAAGGTAAGTTCAGGCGGCACACGAATGCCACCAATTAACATTCCCTGAAGAAAACAAGAAAGGTATGGTTCGTTTCTGCCTATCGATGCTTGATAACATTAGCTTGCCACAAGAACCAACATTTAATGGAATGTACAATATTGTATACATAGACGAGAAGTGGTTCTATCACACGAGACAGTCACAAAACTTCTATCTAGCGCCAGACGAAGAAGATCTAGAAAGAACTACACAGAGGAAAAATTTCATAGAAAAGGTTATGTTTCTAGCAGCGATAGCGAGGCCTAGGTTTGACGGTGATGGAAATGTTACCTTCTATGGAAAAATAGGCATATTCCCTTTCACTTTCGTAGAGCCGGCAAAACGAAGTAGCGCGAATAGGCATGCCGGAACCTTAGAAATGAAGGTGCTACCCTCGGTGATGAAGGAAGTTAGCCGTGAGTACCTTGTTAACAAGGTTTTGCCCGCAATCAAGGAAAAATGGCCACCGCAGGAACATGGTTTCCCTATTTTCATCCAGCGGGACAACGTCAAGACCAACATTGTAGTAGATGATGTACAGTTTCGTGCAGCGGCAGTGGCAGATGGTTTTGACATCAGGATGATGTGCCAGCCGCCAAACTCACCCGATCTCAATGTTTTAGACTTAGGCTTTTTTGTAGCTCTACAGGCCATGTTCCAAAATTCGTCTCCAAGAAATGTTGAAGACATCATCACAAAGGTTGTCCAGGCTTTTGACGAGTATTCGGTTGTTAGAAGCAACCGAATTTTTCTTACTCACCAGTCTTGTATGAGGGAGATATTGCGTCTAAAAGGAGGGCAACACTACCATATTCCCCACCTAAAGAAGCAATCGCTAGAGAGAAATGGCGTTCTTCCTGTTAAGTTGCATTGTGATCCAGAAGTTCAGAACCAAACCATTGAGTACCTCAATTAGAAGTTCATGATTAGCTATGTAATTATAGCTCATCTAAATTTTGCTAAGGTAATGTGATGATCATCTATAGATTCTAGTTTTTGCACATTGCAATCATTCAAAGAACAAAATGTAGACAAAGTTTTCTGTCAACAACATACTCAAACAAGTTCACGTTGTCATGCATTTAGCCAACATAAAACCATATGATTTTGCTCATCCATCAAACAATCCCAACAGCCCAGTGAAAATGATAATTCACTTCACCAGGTACTATTGCTCCTTGCCGGTGTCGTTGATGGCAAGGTTGTCCTGTCTGCCGTCGTAGGTGTCAGCGTTCTCAATGTCCACCGCACACTCTCCATTGTTAGTTTCGGCGTCCTCCATATCCACCGCACGCTCGTTAGTGTCCAGTTACTCTGAGAAAGACATAGGTGTTAGCGTTCTCGATGTCCACCGCACACTCTCCGTTGTCGGTTTTAGCGTCCTCCATATCCACTGACGCTCGTTAGTGCCCAGTGACTCCAAGAAAGACATCAAACTGCTGTCGTAAGTGAGGTAGTAGCGCATGTAGCTGAATTGCAGATCGGCATTGTCCGTGTCATCTATGTGATCTAGCCACACTTGAGGGTCCGTCACGCCGTCGACCTCATCGTTGACGATGGTGTTGTAGTTGAACTCATCATTCACAAGGCCATCGTCACGGATGTCCTCCTCCACTCGTAAAGCTTCGTCGCCTGTTGCCGCTGCGCGTAGGTCCTCATCTGCATCGCCGGCGCCGAGCTCTGACACGAGGTGCATGGGGTCGTCATCATCTTCCTTGCCAAGCCTGGTGAGCACGCGGAGGGCGTCGCCAGCGAGGTACTCAGACTTGAGGTCAACTGGGTCCTCGCCGTCCTGGCAGCCAGCAGCTAGCCTGCAGGTACTCAAGGTCGCCATGGCTTGCTCTCTCTCTCCCAGTGCGCTGCTGTTTCAATTCTTACCTGACGTTGCAGCAAACACGAACAACCACGTATTAATGCTCACTACTGGAAAGAGGGGCACACTTGGGAAAATAGCAAGAAAGAGGAGGTGCATGCCTTCTTTTTAGGAACACCAAGGAAAAATTTACACGCCCTGTTTAAAGGAATGGAGGGAGTAATATGGTAGCAGGTATATAACCACGATACACTAGTAATTAAAAATCTCTTAGATATGCAGTATCAAAATACCCAAGGACATTCCTCTCAGGAATCTTCTCACATAAGGAATAATGTATTCATTCGTATTGCTTAGTGTGTGCTTTATATGTTAATGCCATTCTTGGGTGCAGAAAATATATGTGAAGCTAAGAGCAATCAATTTTCTAAGGATCAGCTTATGCCATCCTAGACAGATGGAAATGACTACTAGTATTTCTAGCATTTGCAAAGGGTCCAAGTATTAACTTCATGTACAGGCCATACTTAGCACACCCATATACATGTCATAGCCAAGTAGATAAGAAAGTGTAGAACATCATGGTAAACTAGATAATGGAAATAAGAGGGTAGACAAGGGTCTTTAGAATCAGACTAGCCATATTACAGAATGAATAATTTCAGGTTTTAACCTAGCAATCAAACATAGTAATTCATGCCATTAGATTGCCATGTTGACGTTGCCTATTTTGCGCAATCCATCTTGTATGCCATGCCACTTGTATTGCAAGAACCATGATGACTACTTGTTCTTTCCATAAGATTTCTTTAAACCATGTTAATATCATAAATGGTTTATGTAATGAATGTTGTCAAATTGCTCCTTTTATTGCCACAAATATGTTGACCACTTGCTCTTTCCGAAGATTTACTTGCAACAAAGATAGTATGCTTAAAAATGGAAGGTCCCTAGAACTTTCTCATACACCTTAGGAGAATTTGATATAATGAATGTGAAACATGCTCATATGGCTTGTTTGCACAACATGGATAACATGATTAGAGGTGACCTGGATATCAAAATTGATTCATCATATTAACCATGCACTTTCAATTCAAATAGTGTTGTGCACAAGAAAGGTCATAACAGGTTGGATGATGTATACATTTACCATGCCTTTACATTATACATGCTTTGTGCCAATGGTAATGTGAGGAAGAAGTGGCATGTCATGACGGATGAAATTTTCATCTACCATGCCTACACGTTGTTTGTCCTCTCAAGTGTTTGTGTAGATAATGAGATTTCCATATCAACTGCTGAACAACATGAGTTGACCAAAAGAGTTAAAGAGAGTTATTTAACTTCAGCTCTCATGAAATCTTCAAGCCCAACACCCCAGGACGACAAGAGATAACAAGGACAGCACGAAGGAACCTCACCAAGGTGAATTCCTTCTCTTTAGTGAATCCTAACATGAGCTTTAAGAATTGGCTACTCTTTGAGTGTTGTTTCGCCTCCATTGTTAGCCTAGTGTACCTCATGGAAGGAGAAGGAGCACGAAAGTGTACTAACATCAAGAGTGAAGAAGGCTTGATGCATCAACGGGAGGAAGCTTAGAGATCACCCCTCTTTGGATTTGAAGGAACAGAGTCGAGGTCGACTCCTTTTCAAGAGAGGGGGAATGGAGCATCCCATGGATATCACACCATCAAGTTATTCAACTCCAAATGGCACGTGTATGGGCCCATATGTTGCCAACACATGGCATAAAAAGGTGAATCTTCTCTTTACACGTGTCCATCAAATCAAACTAAGAATAGTATGCTACTTTATGCTCCTATAATCTGCATTCTTAGGTTTGGAGACTCAACCATCATGGAAGTAAGGAAGCAAGAGGCAAGGGAAGAAGAATTCTCTACCAAGTCAACTTCCAGCCAACTCTTAGAGCTTCCAACCCTAATGTTGGAACCTCCGAGTTTACGAGCCTTGGTGATGAGAACCTGCAGCACATTCTCGGAGTTTCCAACCCCAATGATGGAACCTCCGAGATTCCTATAGGCATCGTCCAACAGTTGACCTCGGAGCCTCCAGGAATGTCAGAGCTTCCGGAACTTCCAAGGAACCAATCCAAATGTGCATCTTGGGACCTCCCAAACAAAAGTTGGAGCGTCTGGGAATCCACCAGACGTTCACTAAAGCCAAGTCCAGAAGCTCACATCAGCACCTCGGGAATTAAGTTAGAGCTTCCGAAATTTGGAACTTTTGTCAAACCGGAACTTTTGACTACAGACCGAGACTTCCGATGACTTCAAATTGGAAATTCTAAGAATACCTGCACATTTCTAGAAGCTAAACATGGAACTTCCGACTTCAGACTTGGAAGCTTCAAGAATCTACTTGCATGTGGGTCGCTTCGGCCAATGGACCATATAAGTGGGTTTCGGCCCAACAAAATTAGGGTTAGGGGTGAGACTATAAATACCCCTTCCCTTCTCTCATTAGGGTTAGATTTGATGCTAAAACTAAAGTACAACTTTGCTCCTTGATCTAGGGTTCATCCCTCTAGATTGGGGAATCCACCTTAGGCCTTACTTTTCTCTTGGATTTGTATGAATTGGCGTGTGCCTCCGAGTGGAATTCATGGCATTCATCAAGAGAGTTATTGATTTGGTTCCAAGTCTCCAAAGGCTATCGCATTGGCATGTGTTATTGGGGTTGGTTTCCATCTAGGTTTCTCCAATTACCATTCCTACTGTGAAGACCGGGATCCCTTACAAATCACAATCAATTGTCAAGAAGCATCAATATTTAGGCTTAATATTTTTTATCCGGAGATTAACCATAAGATGACCCAACTAACCAGTAATTAGCATCATCTTGTTTATCCTGAGATTAACCATAAGTGGGCTGCACAGGTAGCCATCGTAGATAGACACTAGGATGGGTAGCATTGCTGGAACACATTGAGGTAGAGGCCAGCTTCACTAGTGACCCAATTGATGCTGGCAAGGTCTTGGTCCCAAATCCTAGGGGTCGTGGCGTCTGCGGTGTTCCAGTCAGAAAGCAACACAAGAGGACAGAACTGAGGTAGGAGGGAGAGAGGCATGCAGCGGCGCCATTGCCAGTGCCAGGTCATGGGGAGGCGGCAGCATGGTCGTGTGAGCGAGTGAGACAGACACGGAGAGCACAGGAAAGAGAAGGGGATTGAATCGAGGAGATGAGAGAAAGAATGAGAGATTGTTGGGGAGTTGGGGTGGGCCAACCGGGCCCAACTGATTCACGGTGTGGTTTGGGCTGAATAAAACCCATCAGGCTAATTTAGTGCTTATCTTGTTATTTTTGTTTTATTCGATTAGGATTTGAGTTGAATTTAGCTTAGATTCAAGTTTAGGAATGTTTAAATCAGGTTAAAAAATATGTCAACAATAAAATAAATATTGTGGTTAAGAGAACCATCGAAATGAATTTAACATTCATATGTTATCATCAAGCTTTAATAAAATAGCTAAGAATCAATTTTTATTCCCCTTAATTGGAGATAAATAATTCATAAATCACTTAAAATTCTAAAATATTTGAAATAAACTCCATCATGAGCATATCACCATTTCTTTTTGTATTTATGTTGTATTTGTTTGGAGTTCGTCCTTATCGGTCTCTCATCGCATTTCTAGAAACCGGAGTTTGTTAGGATCCTCCACCTTCATCACTTGCATGAAAAAAAAATATTTCCAAATTTTAATCAACCATTGTGAATGATATGATAGATCGTCCTCCTTTGGTCCTATTATGGCTGGTAGTTGGTACCTTGATGGAGACTGTCAGGACATTGAAAGGTGGTTTAATTACACTACTTGCACTCAAGCGTCGTACTGACAACGTTGACCACATGACCCCATACGGGTGGGGTTGAGCTGAAGTAATGCCAGCTTAATGTCATATCTCCCAGAGAGTGTATCTAAAAGTAATGGCAGTTGTGGCATTTCCTTTTCTTTAAAACCCATCATGAGTGGCCTTCGCTAAAGGTGGTTTGCACTATATGCGTGGTTGGTATATGGTGTCTTGGCTAGCTACGCTAGCGATATATGATAGATGGGGTGGATGAAAAGGCTTTTTGACCTTGGAAATGTAACGACGATGGCTCTCTTGGACACATGCCTTGAGCGTCTGTGGGTAAAGTAGCGCACCTTTGCAGAGTATAAATCCCGACATTCTTACTCCTTGTTCCGAGTAGAAATTACAAACGCGGTGAGAAAGGAATCCACAGGGGATTCTAGCGGCTCGTGAGACAAGAATATCATAGTCTTAAATCGAAACTTGACACTCTTTCCTCAAAAATGTTTACAAAAATCATTTATAGTGCATACAAACTCCTTTTTGCTATTCTTGGAATTGTTGAGTACCTTCCGTACTCATCCTATATATAAATGCCCCTTTGTTAAATTGTGGGCCAATAGATGCAGAGGTAGAGTATTCAGAAGCTCTAGGAGAAGACGTGGAGCAAGTGTGCAACAAAAGAGAAGAAAGTGTGAACTACTTCCTCAACTTTGACGATCAAGCCAACATATATCAGTAGTATGTAGTTATGTAGGCTGCACTGGATATCATATTAGTGAGATCAACTACTATTGCAACATAAGCACGGCTTTAATTTTCCCCATACGTTTTGAGTTTCTACTTTAAGATATTTCAGTTTGGATCTTGTTCCAATGTTATGTAATCTAAGTTTGTAATAATGGACCACTGGAATGCTTCTATTGTAGTACTCTTCTCGACATATTTTTGGAGAAACTTCACTTCAGTTGCAATACGTCAAAGAATGACATGATATTAAAATTAGTAGTATGTGGGTCTTAATATAAAATAAAGACAACAAAAATCCAATAAGAGCAACTAAAATGCAAAAAATTTCAAATCACATATTTTTCCTATCTATTAAAAACATAATGTGACAAACCTACCCCCATTAAAAAGAATCTCATCCCCGAGATTTAGCATCTTACACCAATAAATTCCAATCCTTGTTCATATCTAATGAATATGTTTATTAAAGTACCTTGAATCTATGATTATGTTATCACCTGCATCAAAGAAAAAGATATTTTCAAATTTTAATCAACCGCTGTGAATGATATGATGGATTGTCTTCCTTTGGTCCTATTATGGCTGGTAATTGGTACCCTGATGGAGACTTTCAAGACATTAAAAGGTGGGTTCCTATTATGGCTGTATGGGATTATGGCCACATTTCCTGATATGTGATGCGTGGAGGCGTTGTATTCCTTTGAGTTGTGTGACTCGAAGTTGTCAAGGTAGACATAGTGCTTCTTTCTCTTTTGGGTTACCTTCAGTCATGATGACTCTGGCAGGTTGAGTATACAACCCTGTCGACGATTGGTAAAACTATTGATCTTATGATAGTCGTGAGACAGAGAATTTGTTGAAGGGTAGGGACCCCTGGGACCGGTGTCTAGTAATACCAGAGCACACGAACAAGATTTTTATACAGGTTCGGGCCTCCCTCAGGATAATAACCCTATGTCCTATTGGAATATATTGAATCAAGAGTATCTTTACAAAGGGGTCAGTGGCTAGTCTAGATGGGATCTAATCTAGTCTGGAGCTTTCTCCGAGTAGACCTAAACAGCTGGAGGCTTCTGTAGTTGCTCAGGGCTTCTATTGGAATCTCCAGGATCTGTGTGGCTTGTCAAACCTTCTTTCCTTTCCTTCCCAAAAAGCTCTCCCTCCCTTGGGGGGCACTCGGGTCCTTATATAGGGGGTTCCCGGAATCGTAAGAGATGTAGACTTATCTCCAAGCTGGCTTCTTGAAACGTAGGGATAAGATCTCCTAGTTTAAGGGGAGTTTGGGCCCTCTACGAGAGGTCTTCTTATGTCTTGGAATCCTTAACGAATATGACACATGTTCCGAGTATCCAGGGAATATGTACATAGGTACCTCCTCGTATACGGTATACGGTATTACTCATCATCAAACCCCTTCCTAACTTCTGGTCGGCAACTTAGTTTTTGATACTACTGTCTACATTCAATCTGCCCTTGGTTGAGGGCTTGTAGTGGAAAGAATGCACTGGTGCTAGACCCAATGCTACAAACTAGACACTTATCTCTAATGATCAAACTTTCTTCCAAGTTCTTTAGACTAGTCCCCCTTAAAAAAAACTTTGTGGGGTCCACCATAAATTATCGTCATTTCATTTGATCACCACTAATCGATTTGTGATTCAATAATCAAGATCATCTTCTAAATCCAAGTAATCAAGATATCTACCACTTCTTAATGATTCAGATTCCTTGGAGAAAATCCAATAGTCTTCCATACTTCTAACTATTTAATCAACCATTATAACAATCGAATAAACTATCTCACCAAAAATCCTAATAGAATTTAGTTCATCTTTCTTCATATGTAAGTCTAATCATCTAAGTCAATCAGAAAACTTCTAATCACCTAAAGATCATCAATAATCTAGAATTGAGGTAATCCACCTAGTTTTTAATCCATCGAATT
Organism: Stipa capillata; assembly: GCA_019208055.1. Lineage (NCBI taxonomy): Eukaryota > Viridiplantae > Streptophyta > Magnoliopsida > Poales > Poaceae > Stipa > Stipa capillata. The sequence continues at coordinate 18,745 of JAGXJF010000076.1, read as the reverse complement.
TTTATAATCATTCTATAGAATCTAATTCCACCAAAATCAATTGATTGTAAAATCCAACTCAAAGATTTAAACAATACCCCAAGTTCAACACTTCGCTCCTCCAAGCTCTACTAAGGTCATCAACTTCCTAATCAAATCCTAATAACCATCCAAAATTTAATCACCATACTAGAAATCACAATCTTTGTTCAAACCCTTATGGCATCACTAAGCTTTATCAAGAATCTAAAGTGCATCCATAATTAATCCAAATAATTTTACTTTTCACATATCCAATAACATCACTAGATTAATCCAACGATACTTATCTTGCTAGAGATCACCACCAATTAATTAATCCAATTTCTTAATTTCTCCAATCAATTCCATTCCACCAAATAGATTGATCCAACACACATATACTAAAATCCAATATCTCTTCATAAGAATGACTGATCTTTGATTCCTAAAAAAGAGGTGTTCACTTTGCTTGACTAGGGTAGGTTGGTCTACTAAGCATATCAGCCATTACATTTTCCTTTCTAGAGTATACCAACATTGTACTCCTTAACTTGGTCTACCTACCTTCTCATATCCATGCACATTCAAGTCCTGGTCAATACCCATCAAGATATACATTAATACTTTTGTTTCAAGCAAGGGGAATGGCTCTACTGGAAGCCCTTTTGTTTCAATAGCCAATCCATTCTCAAAATTGCTTCAAGTCTTAAAGAGTCTAGGGCTATCGAGTTGTGAGAGTCTAGTTTCAACTAATACCCCCCTCATGTACATCCTCGCTAGTCTAGGACCAAGCTGATGACACACAAGCGAAATGAGTAACATTGCATGCATTCAAAGTTAAAGCATAGTTTGAGTACGGTATGCCACATGGCTTACAAAGTATCATGTCTTAAAGACATTATTACATCAGAGGAAAGAGCAGAAACAAAAGCGAAGCGGCTCCATCCGTGCCACAGGCAATTGACGGAGGCCACGCGACCTATTCTTCGGGATGATCATAAAAGAAATCTTTATCGGCACCTTCTTCAGCATACTCCTCTGCACACCACCACAACAAAAACATGCTCGATGAGTACTTCGCGTACTCAGCGTACCCCTTATAGGGAAACACGTAAACCAGTGTACATGAGGCTTCACAAGAAGGCTTTCTGGCTCTTTTGTGGAAAAACAATTTTAGTTGAAATATTAGGGTAGATTCGAAGGCATCATTTTGACAGAAATTAGTTTTATTATCAGGGGTATTTTCCAACATGTGTGGTCCACAATCAACACACTCGAGCAAGGAACTCCTGCCTTAGCTTGTTCATAGGTTCCATCAACAAAGGGGTAAAGGGAAATAACAAGGGGGAGAGGGATAGGTCCTTTTCATCAAGAATGAGTCATGTGTTGTCCATAACTGTGGACACGGCTAATCGATTAGTTTGACACTCTATAGAGTTATATACTTTATCCACATGACACAATCTCATCTCGTTGTCCATAACCGTGGACACGGCTAATCGATTGGTGTACAGACAGGGAAATTGTGACGAGGTCTTTTAACTAGATCCCCCTAAGGTGTGACATGCCCATCGGGTCTGGTTCGGAGTTGAGAGTACGTCCCCACCCTTCGATCCTCCCATCTGTGCCAAGGGTCCTCGTAGCTACGTCCACCCCTTCTGCGGTACGACAGCATCAGCACCAAAGGCTGACTAACCTACTTGACCAAGTCAGTGCCCATACAGCACGTGGTTGTACTATTTTCAAAATTCTTGAGTTCATGATGAACTTCATCCTTATTCGACACGGACGACTAATGGCTTCTTCATCTCATGAAGAATGACCACTGCTCCTTCAACTCATGATTCGGCTGTCACCCACACCTTTTAGATGGTAAGTTTCACCCATAGTAGAATAGGAAGAATAGAGAGAGGGAAACAACGGGCATCCGGCCCTAGCTCAACAAGCTCAACAACAAGTTTCAAAATTCAAATCATCGATCCATAGATCATTCCTCCGAGAAGGCAATTCAAAACAACCTAAGGATATATTTAAGCATGGCTAAGCATTTCTCTAATCTATTTAGAATAAAACCTATTAATCTACTCAGGGTATCAAGTAAACAAGCGATAAGCGGAAAGGTAATGGTGTGTCAATCGACACGCTAGCTACTGGAATAAAACAACATGCATGTTTGTAAACGATAAAATATAATGAGTTTCAGAAATATATGAGCAAATATGATCAAGAAAGGGGGGACATGCCTTCTTGATAGTATTCTTGTTCTTCAATGGCACCGGTCACATCGTCGTAACGTAATAAGAGCGAAGCAAACAAATACCAACTCTAATAAAATATTCCAAAAAGCAACATGAGAGAGAGAAGCACGACGAAGGTAAGATGTGGGTGGAATGGAATGATGGCGCGATGGCGTCATTGCGATGAAGATAGAAGTAAGGTCTATCACTAGAGAATTTTTAGTATAGGTCTTCTAAGACTAGGCCATAACCCTATATATATATATATATATACACAAACAATTTCATATTCAGATTAGAATCATGGCTACTATAGTACTAGCACAATACATTAACAATAAAACACGAGCATGCTAACTATATCTAAAGCTTAATATACTAGTATACATGGTAATGGTAATAGCACGTATCGAGTAGATCATGAGGCATACTTAATTAAAAGATAAGCATGGCATAGCCTAACATGTCTAGTGATCAATTGATTAACATTTTAGAGAATAACATGGTCTGGTTACTGTTATAATATTGTTCACAAATTAATTAACCATGTATTAGAATAATACAATTACATATTAAGACATATACACATGTATACTGAGTGTATGTACCACCTATGTATGCTATTTAAATTATATTAGCCTAATTACAGAGGTAAAAAAAGTCTAAACTACTATCTGGAATTTAATTACAGCAAGGTCAAAACAGAGAATAAATCTTACTTAAAAATAGTAAACAATAGATATTGAAATAGGACTAGAACAACATTTGATTTATGCTACATCCTTACACATGTGCTAAAAGGTTGCAATTGCCACTATAAATCAATACTAGAGTGTACATACCTTATACAAAAATTAAATATTAAAAAAGAGCATTTCTATTTTAAATAATTAAAACAGAGCTCATTTTAATTCTAGGAAATTTTACACAGCTCCAAAAATTATGAAATTTAACAGAGGGGTTCCTACACATATTAGTAACCTATGAAAAATGAATTACTTCCAAAATAAACCACAAAACAATCTATTTCAAATTCGGTCAAATTATGCCCAAATTTGGGGTATATTCATATAGTACAAAATTACCGTGTGGATTTGAAATCGGGCTGCACTAATAGATTATTGGAGTCTTAAGCAATCCATTTTAACACTAAGATCAAGAACATGGCATGGATTAGATGGATCTAGGTGCTAGGCCAAGGTATAGTACAAGTTAGCTACTGTACTAAGAGGATTTTGATCATCAAAATTATTGGCTGCACATAGAGGTGATCAATGGGTGAAATTAGTGGAGGAAAATATTTCCATGGGTTGGTAAGAGTCTACTCTAGAGAGGGATTGGAGAGAGGCTCACCGAGTGTGAAGAAATCACGAAGAGAAGGAGTTCACCAAAGTTGTGGAAAAATTCGTGATACGGTTGATGTAGAGGACGAAGCTTATGATTGCTTATGGTAGGAGGTGCGCGTTGGTGTGGGGAAGCTCTAGTAGTAATGCGTCGGTATGGGGTGCATCGTGGTCGAAATTAGCCAGAGTTGTCGCTGGAATTGGAGAAGAAAAAGATGTGGAGAAGTTGTGGTGGAGTTGAAAGAGAGAAAAGAGGAGAAATCACAATGGAGGTGGGGGTTTATATAAGCACTGGACAGAGGAGATGAAGGAGAGAAGCTACACTAAAATTTAAAAAGAAGAGAAAAGAAAAATAGCAATTCCGCCGGCGGCAACGCTCGCACGAGCATGCGCATTACGACCGTTGCACTGCGTCCGCTTGCGTGCTGCATGCACACCTGTGCATTGGCTGTAGTAGCCTAAGCACAGCACGGCTAGCACAATTGGGCTTGGCCCCTTTAGAAAAGAAAATTTTATTTTCAGATTAAAACAATTGTAGAAAAACAATGAAATTCAAAATAGATTCAAATATGGTCTAAAAATTATGGAAAAATTTTAGTAAATCAATTTGAACATGGAGAATCCAAATAAAATATTTTCAAGAAGAAATTCTAAAAGAATCTGCGACGAAAAATCATAACTCCATTATTAGTTCTCATATTAATTTAAAGGCTTGAATTAATTTGAAATAAAAACCAATTAAAATATTTTCAAATAGATTACATAGTTGCACATCCTCTTCTCTTTTTTTTAAAAAATTTCACTTCATAAAAATCGAGTATGTTACACGAGTCTGCTAGGGGTTCCATTAGACTTGTCAAAACCTTTCACCCTCAGCAAATTAGCTTATTCCTTTTAACTATCACGGGTGTGCTTAAGAAAAGGTGACCATATGATCTTTCCCCATGAGGTGAATTGATACGGACATCGTCATGGACAACACTCTATCAAGCTATTCAACTCCAAGCGACACATGTGTTGGATCATATGTTGCCAAGACATGACATGAGAAGGTGAATCTTCTCCTTTACATGTGTTCATCTAATCCTACTAAGAATGGCATGCTACTTTATGTTCCTATGTCTTGCTTTCTTAGGTTTGGAGATCCTAGTGATACGAAGGCCGTGGATGCAAAGGAGCAAAGGAGCGGAGCCAAGTGGAAGAAGAACCTGGGCTGCTTGGAATGCATGTCCGGAAATTTCGGACAAGGAAGCCCGGACACTCCGGACGGACCAATCCCGGAAGCACCGAGATCCCACAACACACCCGGACATTCCGGGACAACCCGGAATCTCCGGACGTCCTCCACCAGGGATGTGCTCCTCTCAGGATGGTATCCGGACATTTTGGCCCCACGCCCGGATACTCCGGATGGGTGGCCGAGAACATCTCCCGCCAGCTCCACATCCGAACACTCCGGATCCCAGCCCCGGAGGCTCCGGATGACCCCTACCCGGAGCGCCAGCTCCGACCCGCCGGACGTCCACTGATCAAGACGTCCAGACATTCCGGAAAACTTACCCCGGAATGTCCGGGCCCTACGGCCGGACATTCCGGACAAGTTACCCCGGAATATCCGGGCGTACTATCTGCGCACAGCAACGGGCCGAGGCCCATGTAAGGATTTGGCTTAGCCCTCAAGGGTTACGGGGTTAGGGCTATAAATACCCCTACCTAAACCCTAATCAAGATTAGACCTGATGTATTAACTAAAATAGAGCTTTGCTCCTAATCTAGGGTTTCATCCCTCTAGATTTGGAGTTTCACCTTAGGCCTTTCTTTCCTTTTGGATTGAACGGATCGGCGTGTGCCTCCGAGTGGTAAACGTGGCATTCAATTGAGAGGTTTGTTGAATTGGTTCCTAGTCTCCAAAGGCTTTCCCATTGGGGTTTGTTGTTGGGGTGGGTTTCCAATTAGGCTTGCCTAGTTATCCTTGTCCAAATCGTGAAGATCGGGAGCCCTCCATATCATGAATGCAAAGCTTCAAAGTGGCGTATGACTATTGCCAAAGCTTGGGATGTTAAGGAACATACGTACCCCGAACAGCTTCTGGCGCTTCCTAGGCTTCCTCGGTGCTCAGAAAGTCTAGCTTGGGAGTCGGGTTCTGATTAGGTGATCCACATCTACTGGCTTTATTCCTGTCATGTGCATTGGCATTGGCAAGGTTTCCTACTTGCTTCCTTTGCGGACATCTGCTAGCATAGTAACCAACTTCCTGACAGGTGAAACACGTGACCTTGATATTGTTGCAATGACCTTTTGGTCATTGAGTGTCACACTGAACCTCCTGATGCTTTTGATTAGCAGGTAGGGTCAGTGGCTGAGTCGATGCTTCTGGTCCCTTTGTCCTTAAAGCCTTGACATCATCTCGTATGCTCTCTTGATTTTGAAATGTTGACTATTACCGGATAGTCCATGGGGCATTTCTCAGTGACATGGTCATTTCCTCGTAGAGGTAGCAAGGGACCTTTTTTTTTCGAGAAGAGCAAGGGACCTTGTTGGTTAGACAACCTCCAACTTGGATGGCTTGTGTCATAGTTCGGGTAGCTGATTGGGCACTGGCAAATAGTATGTCCCTTTCCACCACAGCAACGATAGAGTTGTCCTATGAGTTGACGGATGTCTCCTTTAAGAAACTTCTTGAGGGGGCACCTATTAGCATAGTGCCCTAGTTCACCATAGTCGAAGCATACGAAATCAATCTTCCTGTTGGTAGCACCCGGTCGGTGGAAAATGTCTTTGTTCATCTAAATATTCTGGTAGGTTGGACAAGGTGCTTCAATTATAGTTGCTCCATCTTAAATCTTTCTTTTGAACGAAGACAGTAGGGAAGTCCCCTGCGATATATTATTAAGAAAGGAACCAAAAAAGAAAGCTAAACTACCAAAAGAAAAACAAAAGATACAGGGGGAGCCCCTGGTTACGCAAGCGAACTAAGCCATTGATATAGAAGAGGTTACTGTTCTAGTTTCAACCTATTTGAATAGATTTTTAACACTTTGTAGAGGTTGTACGATTTTACCCACAAGACGTGAATCTCCCTTAGTGCCAGAATCTGATGAGCACACTTCACGAGGTGTGGCTTTTTGCTTGCCTAGACCTAATGATGAACCCGCCAAATAGGTTGTTACCCACCACCAACATGTGACCATTATCGATGACACAAAGTTAAAATGTAGGACCCACCTTTGTGTCAAGAAACTTCCTACCAGTACTATAGGAACCCATATCCAGGACTGGGATCACTAGCAGATTGGGTCAACACGTCACTGATGTAAGTCATCATTGATGGGTTGTCTAGTTACCCATCAGTGATCACCAGGTTGTTGAGGTTCGACCCCGAGAATTCATCAGTGATGGGTTACAAAAAGGTCCTTCAGTGATGAGGAGCACTCATCCATGACGGGAAACCTTCTGGCTCATCAGTGTTGTCATCATTGATGGGCTTTGCTATAGTCTGTCGCTGACATTACTTATCATCAATGATGTCCATCTAAACTGGTCGTCACGTCTTTAAGCCCGTTTGTGATGGTTGATTTTACAAGTAGTCACTGAGTAAAAAAATAGGACATCACGGACGGGCACTACAACTCATTAGTGATGAGCCACCTTCAGGCTGTCAGAGCACCCCACCGGGCCCAGTAATTAGGTTGAGGCCCAACTCTGGTGGCCCAATACCCAGCCGGCCGGCTCCCTCCTTTTAGCAACAACTTAACCTAACCCTACCCAGCCGTCTGCCTCCCTCTCCCTCTCCTAGCCAGTAGCTGCTATGCCCTCTTTGGATCTCTCTTTCCCTCCTCCACCGCTGACCTCCACCTCTTCGCCTTCGACCCCACCGCCTCCACCATCGCCTTTAACCTGTCCACCACGCTCTAGTTAGACAGCCCGTGCTTGTATGGCATGTCGCTGTACACAGGGCTCATGGCCGCCGTTCTACACCATATAGGAGCTCGGCACTGCCGCCACACTACCGCCACACTACCGGGTCTCACGCAGCGGGCTATAGCTACAGGGGTGCCCATTATGATGCATGCGTTGTGCCATGGGTGAGGAAGTAGCACGTGTACCATGGCTGTGGCACTCTCATAGGTGAAGGCCGAGGAGTGGTCAGCATCAAGTTCGCAGTGAGCACCATGCAGAACGGCACCCGGAGTGACTCTGCAAGCGTGTTGAGCTTTCGTGTACATGTGGCGGCGATGCACAACGGGAGCGGGAGCACCAGCGCCATGGTGGTCGTCGGTGTGTTGGGGGAGTCCAGCCATGTCATCCCGGACGAGGTACCCCCTGTTTGTCTTTCCATCTTTACACTTGCTAATCATCCCATACCTTTTGTAGGTCCTCAGGAACGTTCGGTGAGGTGCCCCGGCGAGGTCGAGACGCGTCACCCTCCTCCAGCGAGGCGACCAGGCGAGGACGAGGCACGTCGCCTGCCCCAAGCAAGGCCGAGGTCAACCCCTCTCTAGGACGAGGCTGAGGTGGTTCGCACTCGGTTCGAGATGGAAGACAGCACCTCGTCTGGGCGCCCGAACCTGAAGAAATCCGCCTTCGGCCAAGCTCAACGGAAAGGGGGCAAGCACGGTGGCGATCTGTAGCGGCGAGGTGCGTCGAGGATATGCCGGCGCATATAGTAGGTAGCGGCGAGGAGGAGAATACTGTTTCATTCGATGTACGGTGATACAGACTAGGGTAAAACCGTAATCTGCCTAGGGGGCAGCGATGTATATTCACTTGTAAGTCGGCTTTGCCTATATAAGGGCGAAGTGGCACATCGACCAGCAACAGGCGTACATCGCCTGCACCCCAGAGGTCATCGACCTCACCAGCATGGCGAGCCTACTAAGCCCAGGGCTCATGGCTGTTCCGTTCCCGCCCAAGTTTCGTCCCGCTGATCTACCAAAGTACGCGGGTACGACGGACCCGATCCTATACACAAGGGTGTACGAGGCGGCCATGATGGCGTCAGGAGGCGGTGAGGCTACCATGGCGAAGAGCTTGCTCCTCGCCCTTACAGGCATCGCCCAGGCGTGGTACCTCGACCTCGAGCCCTGCACGATATACTCCTGGGAGTAGCTACGGGACAAACTGCACGGGCACTTCCAGGGGTGTCACAACAAAGAGATGACATCGACAGACCTCAGCAACCTCCGACAGCGTCCGGGCGAGACCATCCAAGCTTTTCAATGTCGTTTCTTCGAAGTCCAGTGCCAAGTGAAGGGTGTCGCCGAGCAGACCATATGCGAAGCCGCACGGCGAGGCATCAGCAATGAAGCCTTGGCTGACAAGCTAGAGAGGAAACGGCCGAGCCGTGTCGAGCAGCTATATGATATCATGGAGGTCTATGCCTGTGTGGAAGAAGGACAAATCCTACGAAGGGAGGAAGCTAGGGCGGCTCAAGTATACATGGGGACTGAGAAGGCAGAAGGGCGACGTTCGAGGCGCCATGACGTGCACCACGTATCCGAGGAGGAGCAGACCGAGTACGAGGAGGAACGCGGGCGACCTCGAAGATCTCGCCAGACACAAGGGCAACAAACCACCCCGGATCTGCCGCGTCAGGGTCCATCACCCCACGAGCCTCCGCGGCAGCATGGGAGGGAGCCCTATGACTGGCCGGCCGAGAATCGAAGCGGGGCGGGTCCTCGCCAGCGGGAGCCTCCTTGGCCGAGAGGTCCCCAGCGAAAATACTGTGAACTACACAAGTCTTACTCGCATTCAACTGCCGAGTGTGAAGTCATCGCCCGAACTCAGGGCCCCTACCGGCCCCCCTGATGGGCCAAGGACAGCGCGCGCAGGAGGCACGGGCCGAGGCTCCCCTGAGTCTCCCCCCTCCGCCCCCGTGACGTAATCCACCAGCCGGTGGGCAGGAGCCACGTCGCGTCATCCACGCTATCACAGGGGGAAGCGCCCACACCTTCTCGTCGAAGCACCGGCGCAAGGAGAACGTCCGCCGGGTTCAGCACATTGGGGCGTGCCCCCCGACTGAGCTTCCCACCTGGACGAAGACCCCGGTCACCTTCGGCCTAGAAGATGCCGTGGGCATCGTCCTACCGCACCACGATGCCCTGGTCATCTTGGCAGTCATTTCGGATGTGGAGGTATGACGTGTGTTCGTAGATAGCGGAAGCTCAGCCGACATCCTATTCGCCTCCACCATGGACGAGATGGGTATCCCGCGCTCATGCCTCCAGAGTCCAAGCGTCCCACTTCTCGGGTTTGGCGGCGAGCCGATCAGGGCCATCGACCGAATCGAGCTCCCGGTCAAGTTTCAGAATGAAGCTGAAGAGTGCGCGAAGAGCGTGTTGTTTGACATCGTCGACATGCCCTACCAGTACAATGTGATCCTCGAAAGAATGGCACTCAACAAGTTTGGGGCAGTTCCACATCACGCCTACCTGCGCATGAAGGTCCCCGCCCCCACTGGAGTCATAACAGTGTATGGTGACCAGGGCCTATCTCACCGCATCGAAGAGACCACAACCTCGGCCATAAGATACATCCATGACATCGTCCCAGCAACCGAAACATCTCGTCCTGCTTCTCCCGGTGGCACTGGGATCTCGCCCGGGGAGGGCGAGGTCCTCAGCATCGACACTCTCGGCGACCAGTTTATGTCGGCCACAACAGGATGGTGGATTCCCAAGCCCAGACCGGACGGAGAGACCCGATCAATCCTATTATTAGAGGACAAGCCGCACAAGGCCGTGCTGATTGGGGCAGATCTTCCCCTCGAGGTGGAGCAGGCACTTCTGCTGACCTTGCGGGCCAACAGTGACATCTTCGCATGGGAGCCCGAAGATCTGCCGGGTGTGCCTTGAAGCATAATCGAGCACAAGTTGAAGGTCGCACCAGGGGCTCGTCCTGTCAAGCAGCGCCTAAGGAAGATGTTAGCCGATCGACAAGTCGCCGCCCGCGAGCAAGTCGCCAAGTTGCTCAAGGCTGGGGTCATCCGCGAGGTCTTGCACCCGAAGTGGCTGGCGAACCCGATCCTCATCAAAAAAGCAAACGAACAGTGGTGAATATACGTGGACTACACCGATCTGAACAAGGCATGCCTGAAGGACAACTTCCCCCTCCCTCGCATTGACCAGCTGGTCGACGCCACCTCCAGCTGCGACCTCATGAGCTTCTTGGATGCATACTCGGGATACCACTAGGTGTGGATGGCCGAGGATGACGAGGAGAAGACCAGCTTTATCACCCCGTGTGGGACGTTCTGCTACGTCCGTATGCAGTTCGGCCTCAAGAACGCGGGGGCGACATTCGCCCGACTGATTGGTAAAACTCTCAGCGACCAAGTCGGCAGGAACGTGGAGGCATACGTGGATGACATCGTCATCAAAAGCATTCTCGCCCAGACCCACGCAGCTGACATACAAAAAACCTTCTCCAACCTCAGGAGGTCCAATATAAGATTGAACCCGGAGAAGTGCGTCTTCGGCGTGCACGCCGAAAAGCTCCTGAGCTTCCTCGTCTCAAAAAGAGGGATCGAGGCCAACCCGAAGAAGATTGACGCGATTATCAGCATGCAGTCGCCTGCCACGACCAAGCAAGTACAGAGGCTAGCTGGTCGCCTCGCGTCCCTGGGGTGATTCGTGTCCCGCTCGGCGGTGAAGGGGCTTCCGTTCTTCAAGGTTTTGCGAGTCTCTGGGAAGTTTGAGTGGACTGAGGAATGCCAGTCGGCCTTTGAGGCACTGAAGAAGTACCTCGCCTCGCCCCCACTCCTCCAGAGCCCGTCACCCGGCGACACCCTCCTGTTGTACCTCGCCACCACAGCTTCGGCAGTCAGCACCGTTCTCGTCAAGGAGCAAGGCCAAACCCATAACCCAGTTTACTACATCTTCGAATCGTTGCAAGGAGCGAAGATACAGTACACGGAGCTGAAAAAGCTGGCATATGCCCTCATCATGGCATCTAGAAAGCTCCGCCATTACTTCTTGGCTCACCCGATACGAGTGCCAACCTCTTTTCCAATAGGCGAGATGTTCCGCAACCGAGAGGCCACGGGTCGGGTTAGCAAATGGGCAGCCGAGATCACCCCGTTCATGGTCGACTTCCTCCCCAGAACAGCCATCAAGCTGCAGGTGCTGGCTGACTTCGTCGCGGAGTGGGTACCTTAGCCTGGCCTCGCACAGAACATGGAAGACCCGACCTGGACTCTCTACATCGACGGTTCCTGGTGCGCGGAAGGGGCTAGGGCCGGCGCAGTCCTGGTATCTCCGGAGGAGGCCAAGGCATCGTTCTCGGTCTGATTGGACTTCAAAACAACAAACAACATTGCCGAGTATGAAGCACTCTGCTTGGACTTCGCAAAGCATGTGCAGCCGGAGCACGCAGGCTCCTTGTCAGGACCAACTCGCAGCTGGTCATCGGGCAAGTCGGCAAAGATTACCAAGCAAAGGATCCGGAGATGGCTAAGTATCTAATGGCGGTGAGGGCCATGGAGAAGCATTTCAAGGAGATTACCGTCCAGAGTATACCGCGCGGGGATAACACTGAGACTGACCTCCTAGCCCGAGCGGCGAGTGGTGGAACCACCCCACCCCCGGAGTGTTTAGCGAGGTCTTGTCCACCGCTTCGACTAAGGGGCTGGCCGACGTCTGTACCATCTCGCCGGAAGACTGGAGGACCTGGATCGAGGAATACCTCTCCACCGAGACAGAACCCGAGGACCCTGTCGAAGCGCGTCGTCTGTCAGCACGCGCCTGGAGCTTCATCATGCATAAAGGGTGTCACAGACCCGGGATTGCATATGATTAAGGGAACGCGAAGTCGCCAAGGACCGAAGGACTCGTCAGCCCGGTGGCACGGTACCTACGCCGTACGCACCAAAGCGGAACGATCCGACACCGGCCACGTGCGAGCCGGCCGGAAGCGACCAATCTTCCCAGAACCACATACGATTCCATGACCCGGTGAAGGTTCAGAGTCGTTCCCGAATCCTACCACGACAAACAAGGTCGGAGGAGCCCGGCAGTTCTACCCACACCCTAACCTAGCTCGGAGGCTAGTGGGTCGCTCGAAAGCCCGGTAGAACACGCCCACACCCTGCCTGGCCGGCACAGCATCTCAGCCAGCGGGTCACTCAACCAACGCTTGCTCGACTTAGTAGAACAAGGTACGGCTTCGACTCTTCACGGCATACCCGTACACTTCATAACATTCACACATTGTGCAGGGGCAGCCTGGTTTAACAACTCAGATATCATCACAAAGCTCTACAATATGATATTACTACTAACAGTCCACGATGGGACAACATATTACATTAGTCGGACATATCCGAAATCATATCCGAGTACGGAGTAAATAAACGACAGCGGAAGAACAGTAAATGAGTCCCACAGCGGCACGATGACCGCTGAACAAAAGCTACAACCCATCCCATGAGTCGAACACTACCGAGGAAACACAAGTTCAGGCATCATCAAAATAATCTTCGACCACCGGCTCACCTGCAAGCTCTAGGAATATCCTAGGTGAGTACAAAGTACTCGCAAGACTTAATCGTGCTTGATTAAATGCCCTACACATGGATATACTACAACAGAAGTAAACATGGATGCTTCTCAGAGTAACAATATACATAAGGAAGTAACATCGATCTTTAAATAACATCACAAGTATTGCTACCCAAAATCCAATATCTCTTTCCCACGTGACTTCAAGCCCAGATCACCATCCAGATCCATAACCACTTCGTAATAAGATCTCACTTGATCCATTTCCACTATCAATATACCACACATATCCAAATCCAGTCAGTCCATCATAGCTCATTATCATTTAGTCCCTCGGACCGTCACCGACACCTCGATTCCTAAGGTGAGGTGGGTGCCTCACCACCTTGAGGTAGCTAGCCTCCAAGGAGTAGGCCCGCCCATCAACACCAAAGCGTCGAGTGCCGCTAACGTCCACGCGTGAAAAGGGAAAAGTGCACGATGAAGTCACCTCCGGTGGTATGGCGATTATCACACTCAAAACTTCATACACCGGGGTCGCCCCATCACTTCAATAAATACCACCTTATCCATCGTGCACCCACCCTCGGCTCTCCCATCTCACTTATTATCAATGTTCCAGTTGGCTTAGAAATTTTGATTTGGGACCATCATTGACATACGACATATCATACTCCAACCATCCATCGACTCTGACCAAATCCAACGACATTCCCTAGCATGCTAGTTATACAAACAATACTCGAAAGAATAAAGCACACAATTAGGATTATACGAACAATATTAAGAATGCAATGCAACAAGCTCTGCTTGCCTTGAGTGCTAGGATTTAGCTCTTGCTCGGTGTCGTAAGCCGAGTGGTCTTCCTCTTCAGCCTCTGTTATGAATAACGCGAGTACCGGAAAAGAAACAAAAAGGAATCCATAAGGTCCAGCATGTATGCATGATATGCTATGCTAAATATGCACTACTAGGGTGGCGTGAGGGTGATTGAACATTAGGGTCGCCTAATTTTACTTAAAGGTTAGTGGAAGTGGTATGAAAACTCTAAGTGTGCATGCATGTCATTTTATGCGAGAGTATGATGACTTAGGGTTAGCTTAGTCGATGATAGTGCATGGCAACTTAGTATACGTGCTGGTATAATACAAGTGGTACAGGTCACAAGGTCAATGTAAACGGGATCGTGCAACCTAGGGTTATAACTGTCGAGCTAGGGCTCATTGACGATCCTGCGACGAAGGGGGTACAACTCAGGTCATAACATAACTCATGGTGCATGTGCTCCTACTGGAAAGCTAATGCTCCTAAATAGTAGGAATTCTCTCAAGGTTTCCAGAAAGGTCCATCCTGTCGGAATCGGAGCTACGGATGAAATTCTAGGGCTTACGGACTCTCGATAGCAACAGAGCTTCCATCCTAAATATCACCCAGTGCATGTTGTCAAAAATAATTTTTGATTCAGCCAAAGTGTAGAGTTTTTCATAAGGTTTCTAAATATATAAAAATCTTCCAATTTGAACATACGGTTAAAAAGTTATGGGCATTTGAATTTATTCCAAAATGGCCCCTAAACCCTAACCCTAATTTCCTTTTTCGGCCCGGATTCAAACTGCTACCCGCACCCAAATCCTACCCCGCTCAGTTCTAAATTTCCTAAACGTACCCAAGATCAAACTACCCTAAAACTCCACCCACTAACCCTATCGGGCTGACAACCGGGGCCCAGGCGTCAGGGCTGACTGGGCATGCCCGACCCAGTCAGCCGCTGACTGGACCGAATGGTCCAATCAGCGGGTGCCAGCTCAGCCTCTCTCTCTCCCTCGTTCTCTCCCTCTCTGAGGTGACCGGAAAAAGGGACCGGGGCGGCGGCGCGCCACCGGGGGCTCACCGGAGCGGGGTTACAGGGGGCGGCGAGGCCGGTGGAAGGGCGGTAGGGCAGGCGGGGCTCTCTCCGGAGGTGGCGCGCAGAGGAGGGGAAGGGAGGAGGCCGGACGGGGGTCGGCGGCGAGGAGCTCCGCAGCGGTGAGGGCGAGCGTCGGTGGCGGGGGTCCTCGGGCAGCGACCTGAAAAACGGAGGGGACCGGGGCGTTAAGATGGGCAGGGGGGCTCGGGAGCGAAGGATTGAAGAGGGAGGAGGACCAGAGCGGCTTCAATCTCTCGCCGGAGCCACCACCGGCGTTGGAGAAGACGGCGGAGGCGCGGGGCTTCGGGGGTAGGTCTAGGGTTTCGGGGGAGGGGGTTCCGACCGCGGGGAGAGAGCGGGGGCTGTCGGGGCGCGCTATTTATGGGGCGGCGGCATCGCACAGGGGCCACCGGGGAGCGGCGCACCGCCCACCTGCGCCAGCCGGCGTCGGAGACGTGGCCGACGCGGCCTGACGGGTGGGGCCGCGCTGGCGGGCGAGAGGAGAGGCGGGAAGGGCACGGGGGCGCCACCCGAGGGCGAAGGCGAAAAGGGGAGGGGCGCGGGAGAAGGTGGGCCGGCCGGGACGGCCCAGTAGGCCACGGCCTGCGCCCGTTAGGGTTAGGTTTTTCTCTTTTTCTTTTTAATTTAACCACAGCATCACCCCTCTCGATATTTTATGTACAATTCTTGGTCCAATTATTCTGAAATTTTTACCAGACCTTCCTAATATTATTTGTGAGCTACTGTGCAAGTTTGAGCCAATTTGGAGTTGATTTGAAAGGGGATCTAGTTCAAACCTAGAGTTTAACCTAATTCGGCAATTTGAACTAGAGGTAGGTCCTAGGGTTTCCCAAAAATTCTGAAATTTGGCATGGAGCTAATATTCCCCATTTCATGCCCATTCTCAAAGTTTGACAAGTTTTCATGCTTATCTGCTTATCGTTTCCTCAAACCCTAGTTCCTCGGCATGTTAGGGTTTGTCCTCGGAAAACCTAATTGAGTGGTATTGCATGTGAGTTCCTGGGGGCAATCCTTAGGGAGAAAAGAGGGGATGGTTGGGAGGAGCATTCTTCGACGGGGTCCACTGGCCCCCACCCCTTGCAAATGCTTTATCGAAGTTCGGTACTTCAAATAAATTGATTGGTGTTTGCAACAATTACCCACCGAGGATGAGATATTAACATATTCTATAAAATAAAGTTTAATATACAACTAAGGTTCACAAGGTGGGGTGATGAAGATGCCATGTATGCATGAATGCAGGACAAAACCCTAATCGATACATTTGGGTGTTACAAAGGGTACCTCTACAAGTGAGGTGTGCGCGCTCCATTTCTAAAGTGCATCTCAACAAAAGAGGGCAGGGATTTGCTCAAGGAAATCCACCAGGGGCTCTGCGGTTCACATCTCGCCCCCAGGTCCCTGGTCGCCAAGGCGTACCGCGTCGGGTTCTACTGGCCAACAGCGTTAAGAGATGCTCAAGATCTGGTGAAGCACTGCTCGGCGTGTCAATGGATGGGCCGAGGCACGAACAGACCGGCAAGCGAAATGCAACCCATCTCGCCCTCTTGGCCTCTGGCGCGTTGGGGGATCGACCTCGTCGGCCTGCTCAAGATGGCGTGCTGCGGCGCCAAGTTCGTCGTCATCGCCTTGGATTACTTCTCCAAGTGGATAGAGGCAGAACCCCTGGCGAAGATCACTTCGGCCACCGTGCAGAAATTCGTTTGGAAAAGCATCGTATGTCGATTCGGCATTCCGCGCGAGTTGACCGTAGACAACAAGACCCAGTTCGATGCGGCGAATTTCAAAAACTTCTACTCCGGCCTTGGCATCAAGCTGTGTTTCGCCTTAGTCACCAACCCAAAGGCTAACGGGGTGGTAGAAAGGGCTAATGGTATCATCCTTTCGGGCTTACGTACACGTATGTTTGAGCTTCCTGCAGGGAAATGGGCGGATGAGCTCCAGAGCATGCTATGGTCATCCCGCACCTCGGTCAGTCGGGCGACGGGGCACACCCCATTCAAGCTGCTGTTCGGCGAGGAGGCTGCCACTCCAGCCGAAGTGGAGTTCGAATCCCTGCGCATCGACGAGCAGCCGGATGACGATAACCACCTGATGTCGCTCGAGGGGCTCGACGAGGTGCGACAAGACGCATCTCTCCACATCGACTCATACCAGGCGGCGACCGCAAGGTACTACAACAAAACAGTGAAGCCGTGACCCATAGCGGTGGGCGACTTGGTGCTCAAAAAGAAGCTCAACCCTGAGGCCGACGGCAAGCTCAGCTCCAAGTGGGAAGGCCCTTACGAAGTCATCAGCTCATCTCGACCGTCGTCATTTCATCTCCGAGATCTCGACAGTGTCGTCCTCAAGCATAGCTGGAATGATGACAACCTCAGGAAGTACTACATATGATCATGCCAAGGCCACTTGGCGACACGTCGCTGACAGCTGCTACGCCAGCTAGGTGGGACTTCGTCCTTGTAATGGTCGTTACTTTCATTAGAAAACATTGTTGTCTATCTGAATGCAGTATCGGTTCATTCATCGCGCCAAGCAATCTGCTGGAGACGCGTACGACAATCTCGTCTTAGGTGGCAGCTCGGCCCGACGCCGCTCCCCTAAGGACGACGAACACGACGATCCTGTCTTAGGTGGTAGCTCGGCCTGACGCCGCTCCCCTAAGGACGATGAACGACAATCCCGTCTTAGGTGGCAGCTCGGCCCGACACCGCTCCCCTAAGGACGACGAAGGACGATCCTGTCTTAGGTGGCAGCTCGGCCCGATGCCGCTCCCCTAAGGACGATGAACAACAATCCCATCTTAGGTGGCAGGTCGGCTCGACGCCGCTCCCCTAAGGACGACGAACACGACGATCCCATCTTAGGTGCAGCTCGGCCCGATGCCGCTCCCCTAAGGACGACGAACAACGATCCCATCTTAGGTGGCAACTCAGCCCAATACCGCTCCCCTAAGGACGATGAGCAAGTCCTAGCCATGATATGACCCATCAACCAGGGCGACGTGTGCTACAATCCCTTCTTAGGTGGCAGCTCGGTCCGACGCCCCCTAAGGATGACGGACAACATTTGGCGCCCAAGGTAGGTGGCGCACGTCCCGATCCTATCTTAAGCGGCGTCTCGGATGTGTTAGAGTTCCTACGCCGTACCCTATGTGGCCTCGCCTGCGATTGGGAACAGATGACACGCCGCTCATCATAACAAGGAAAGAGCAACTAAAAAGACGAGATTACGCCAAGTTTGCGACCCAAATGGATTCAAATGCATAAGTTTACAAACAAACTAGGGCGACCACGAATACTTCGTGGTCGCCAATTATTTTGGTGGGGTGATAATACCCCCACGCTAAGTTACAACAATTGCAATAGACGCGACGATAAAATTAGCTAAGTCCCAGCTCCTGGGACATGCGAGCTACATTGGACGACATGGGAAAGCCGGTCGACTAAAGCTCCTACGTGTTGGCATCTTCGACTAGGTCGGCTACGAGGGCCAAGAGAAATAAGTCGCTCCCACTGCCCTAGGCCATCGCCGAGATGACGCCTTCCACAACCCCCTCGCCGACCACGAGAGACAGGTCACCCCCGTGAGCTTCGACCGTCGCCGGGGCGACATCTTCCGCGGTCTCTTTCCCGATTATACAAGTCTCCCTTTCCACGATTGACAGGCTAGACGAGGAATGCTTGTGCGACATGGCCACAAGGGGACGAGTCCCACGTCGCCCGACGGGCAACTTATATG
>JAGXJF010000075.1:0-11657 GCA_019208055.1 Stipa capillata | reverse complement strand
CGGTTGTCGTGGAGGAAGCAGACGAGTACGCTTTCCTCTTTGTCGCTGAGCATAGTCCTGATCTGCATCGTCTTGGAAGGGTCTTCCAGATCAATCTGGACCGTCTTGGTCTCCCGCGCCGATTGGAATGACGTTGATGCTGAAGTCTTTTAGTCGGGGGTGCTTCCTCGACCATAACCGACTTGAGGCTGTCAAGCTCGGCTGCCGCGATTTGAGCCACGGCGAGGTTGCAGTTTTCTAGATCACACGCGTAAGCGTGCTAGAAGTTGCTTTGCACTGTTATTATCTCGTGGGGACCCGGCATCTTGAGCTTCAGGTAGACTGAGAACAGCCATGAATCTGGCATAGCAGGGATGCCCCAAGATAGCGTGATACGAGCCCGGGAAGTCGACGACCTCAAAAGTGAGGGTCTCAGTCTGGAAGTTGTTGGGTGTACCGAAAGTGACGGCCAAAGCGATCTGCCCGAGTGGTCTAGCCAGCTTGCCGGGCACAACCCCGTGGAAGGGTGCACCGTGGGTTTGATCTCTGAGCGGGGGATCTTCATGTCGTCTAGGGTCTAGACGTAGAGGATATTCAAGCCGCTCCCTCCATCCATGAGGACCATGGTGAGGCGGATGCCACGGATGATTGGGTGCACCACCAAGGGGAACCTTCCGGGGTGGGATATGTAGTCGGGGTGATCCAAGCGATCGAAGGAGATTATGGACGCGGACCATCGGAGGTACTGGGGCACAGCCGGCTCGATCATGTTGACCTCACGGTCCGTGAGCTTCTGGCGACGCTTGGATTCGTAACCACTCGGACCGCTGAAGATCATGAGGCATGCGGTCTCCTTTGGGAACTCGGCGTCCCCATCCGGAGGAGGCTCCTTCTTGCTCTGGCTAGGAGCAGAAGGTTTATTCAACTTCTTTAGGAGATTGCAGTCACACGTGAGGTGGTTTGACTTCGGCCCGTGAAAGTGACATGGCTGGCCCATCATTTCCTCAAAAGTGGCATTCCCACGCTAAGGACGGCGCTGCGGAGCATGCTCAACAGCAGTAAGAAGGTCTCCACCCTTGCGCTTCCGATGTTTCTTCTTGGGCGACTCGAGACGATCGTTCATTCTGGGGACTCGGGTGCCTTGCCCTTCCCCTTGTCGACCTTGGTCGCATCCTTGCTAGTTGCGAAGTTGTTGGCGATATCGAAGAGCTCGTGCGTAGTTTGGAGATTCTTACGTGCGATCTTATGGATGAGGTCCATGCTCCGGACGCCTTTGGAGAAAGCGGTGATGACGTCACCCTCCCGGACTTCCGGTAGAGAGTTTTTCTTTTTGGAGAAATGTTGGATGTACTCTCTGAGGGTCTCACTCGCCTCCTGGGTACAACTGTGCAGATCCCATGCGTTTCCAGGCCTGTTGTAGGTGCCCTGGAAATTATTCACGAAGAGGGTCTCAAGATCGGTCCAGGACTGGATGCTGCCCTGAGGCAGGCTGGTGAGCCAAGCTCGGGCCGAGTCGGCTAAGAATAGGGGCTAGTAGTGGATCAAGACATAATCATTGTCCCATTGGTCCTCCACGCCGTGTGGTAATCGGCTAACTAGATGTCTGGTCGAGTCTCGCCTGTGTACTTGTCGATGCCGGTGACTCGGAATTGTGGCAGAAAAACAGCGTTGTGGATGCCGGGAGGAGTTGGAGAGCGACGCTGGCTAGTAGCGCTGTAACCATCACTGTTGCCATGATGACCGGCGCGGTTGTCTCTTCCTGCGCTGTGATGAGCGTAGCATTTTGCCTTGAGGGTGTTTTGCACGTCGCGGTCGGGTCCGAGCCGGCTATGTACCGACCGGGCGGGGTGATCGTTTTTCCCCGTATCATGACGAGCGCGGTGTCTTGCCTCGAGAGTATTCCATACATCGTGGTCTGGTCCGAGTTGGCTACGAACCAACCCAGCAGGGTGATGAAGCTCTTGGCTGGTGCGGAGACCTTCTGTGGCGCGTGGGTTCTCTGGCGGGGGAGAGCGCCGGCTCCTGGTGCTTGCAGGAGAAGCTGCGCGAACCTCAGAGATCCCGGCTTGTTGGAGAGCTACCTCTTCCATTAGGATTTGGAGCCGTCGGAGATCGTCGTAGCCCAGGGTTCCCTCGGGGATTTTGATGGCGCGTGGCGCCATCGTGGCTGCGACGAGGTTGTGGTTGGGAAGCGGAAATATTTGAACGCCGTCCCTCTCACGAATGCGGAGTGCGTTGTTGACCTGGCGCCCTCGGTCCCGCTTGTCCTCGTTATGCTGTCGTTCCTCGTGCTGGCGAGCGAGGACGGTCTGCTGTTCGGCCAATCTCTCCTCCTTGGCAATAAGATGGAGCCGGGTGGCTTCTAGCTAATTGGGGGTCTGATCCGTGATGGGGATTGACTTGTCACTGTTGTTTGCCAGCGCATCTGAGTTAGCCACGAAGACCTCCCGAGAAGGATGGTGGCTTCCCGAACTCTCAAAAGCCATCCAAGTCGTAGTCGAGGACGGTAAGAGGGACTCGATCGTGCCAACCAGTCAGGATCCCTGCTCGACGGGTGAACCTGTGTTCAAGCAGTAGATCTAACTTCCATGCAACCTCGTCCTCAGAGACGGCCACCAAAGTCATCGACTCGGAGGAGAGTTCCAGTGGGGATGGCGGTGAAGCCTCCGCCGACCGGCTGGGAGCTGAGTCACAAAGGTGAAGTTTGCCGAGCTTGTTGGCGATGAAGTCCAGTTTTCCGAATCGAAAAACCTGTCCTGGGTCAGCGACAGAGTCCAGGGGCAGAAACTCGTGATTCGGCTCAGAGCAAAGTCATAGTTGTCATTTGAAGAACCCATCTGGATCTATACAGATGGATCTACACGCATCTCCCCTACCTGGCACGCGAACTGTCAGTGTTTTGATCCGGCAATAATGAACATGGGGTAGCGTATGAGTAGCAGATCTAGATGGGTGCACATGGGACACAGAGTTTAGGCAGGTTTAGTTCCTCGGGAAGAGGTAACACCCTACGTCCTGTGTTTGGTGGATTGTATTGCTTATATACCATATGCAGCAAGACTTCAAGAGGAGCTCTCTAAGTTGCTAGGATGTGTATGTCTAACACCTTACCGATCGGGGGATCCATACCCTACCTTATATAGGCAGCAGGAGCAGAGTTACATGAGCCCAGATCGGTTTACAAGTAGATCTCTTAATCGGTTACAACTAAAAACCGAGAAATCAGATAAGTACATGTTTATGTCTTGTACTCCAAGTTGATGATGCGCCCCCATATAGAAGTCGGACTCCGAGCAGTCGGCCCGGCCCATCCTATGTCCAGAGGGCTGGCTTTGCCCTCCTTGATGATACCGGGTGCTATGTCATCGTCAGGAGGTAACTGCAATAACGTGGCTAGTACGGAGTTGGTGGATAAGGTCTCTCACCACTAAGCCACACCCTCAATGGTTCAATAACAGCAGCAAACTTAAGCTAACTCAAACAGTTTGTGTACATTTTACTATTGCCGCATACGCTTATTTTGTTGAGTGTGATGTAGTGCCTAAGCAAGCTTACTCTGTATTACTTGGTAGACCATGGCAATACGATAGAGAATCGATTCATAATGGTAGAACTAATCAATATTTTCTCATGCCTAAAGGCAAGCAAATTGGTTTACTTCCTATATCTCCAAGCAAATCTTGAAAGATGATCTTGCTAGATCTAGTAGAGCTAAGAATCAGGAGCAAAACAAAAGTGAAAACCATATTCGTGGCTAAAGACTTTGAGCAATACAAGACTAAAAGCAAAATGGAACCAACAC
Organism: Stipa capillata; assembly: GCA_019208055.1. Taxonomy (NCBI): domain Eukaryota; kingdom Viridiplantae; phylum Streptophyta; class Magnoliopsida; order Poales; family Poaceae; genus Stipa; species Stipa capillata. The sequence continues at coordinate 7,876 of JAGXJF010000075.1, read as the reverse complement.
CTACAATGAAATAAGATTCAAGGGTACATATTTGCTTGTTGGTAAATCTGATATTTCAGACTTGGATGCTAATCGTTGTATTTGCTATGCATTTGTTTGCAAAGAGACATTGTTTACACTTGAGGATTTGTCTTCCTATTTGCCTTTGCTGTCACTAACTTGTAGGAGGTCACCGATGTCTTTCCACAAGACGTAGTACTGGGGTTACCACCTATTCAAGGAATTGAGCATCAAAGTGACTTAATCCTCGGTGCCTCGCTTCCCAACCATGCATCATATTGTACCAACCCTGAGGAGACTAAAGAAATTCAGCGACAAGTACAAGAACTACTCGACAAAGGTTATGTTCATGAATCTCTTAATCCATGTGTTGTTCTTGTCATATTGGTACCCAAGAAAGATGGATCAATAATACAACTATTCATTAACATCAGCCAATTCCTAGGCTAGATGATATGCTTGATGAGTTTAATGGTTCTATTGTATTCTCTAAAGTACATTTGCATAATAGTTACCACCAAATTCATATGAAATTAGGCGATGAATGGAAAACAATGTTTAAAACTAAGTTCGGTCTTTATGAGTGGTTCGTAATGTGATTTGGTTTAAATAATGCACCTAGTACCTTCATGCAATTGATGAACGTAGTTTTATGTGCTTTCATTGGATGATTTGTGGTGATTTATTTTGATGATACATTGATTTACAAAAAATCTTCGAGGAACATATTGATCATCTACGTGATCTTTTTAATGTCTTACACAATGCATGTTTATTTGGTAACATTGGGAAGTGCACCTTTTGCACCAACTAAGTATCCTTTCTTGGCTACGTTGTTACTCCATAGGGCATTGAAGTTGATAAGCTAAAATTAAAGCCATACAGAGTTGGCCACCTCCTAAAACGGTCACACAAGTGCGTAGTTTTCAAGCTAGATTTTATCGGTATTTTGTCAAAGATTTCAACACCATTGCTGCATCTTGAATGAGCTTACAAAGAAAGATGTTCCATTTGCTTGGAGCAATACACATGAGGATGCCTTCACAGTATTGAATGATAAGTTGACACATGTACCTTTACTTCAGCTTCCTAATTTTAATATGATATTTGAGCTTGAATGTGATGCTAGTGGAATTGGACTAGGTGGTGTGTTATTGCAAGAAGGCAAACATATTGCATACTTTAGTGAAAAATTGAGTGGGCCTAGTCTGAATTATTCTACTTATGATAAGGAATTATATGCTCTTGTTTGGACTTTGGAAACTTGGCGACATTATTTATGGCCCAAAGAATTTGTTATACATTCTAATCATGAATCCTTGAAGCATATCCAAAATCAAGCAACATTAAATCATAGGCATGCTAAGGGCGAGTTGAATTTGTTGAATCTTTTTCCTACATCATTAAACACAAGAAGGGTAAATAAATGTAATTGTTGATGCCTTGTCCTACCATTATACTATGCTTTCACAACTTGATTTCAAGATTATTGGTTTGGAAACCATTAAAGAGCAATATGTACATGATGCTAAATCTACAAATGTATTGTAGCATTGTAAAGAAGGGAGAACATGGAAGAAGTTCATCATTAATGATGGATTTGTGTTCTGTACTAACAAACTATGCATCCCAGATAGCTCTGTTCATCTTTTCTTGTTACAGGAGATGCATGGAGGAAGATTGATCAGCCACTTCAGTGCAAAGAAGACAAAGGATGTACTTGCTACTCATTTTTATTGGGCGAAGGTGAGATGGGATGTTGAGAGATTTATTGCTCTCTGCACTACTTGTCAAAAAGCTAAGTCACAGCTTAATCCTCATGGTTTATGCATGCCTATTCCTGTTTCTGGCGTGCCCTAGGAGGATATTTCTATAGACTTTATTTTAGGATTGCCTACAACAAAGAACGGGAAAGATAGTATTTTGTGGCTATGGATCGATTTTCTAAGATGGCACACTTTATACCTTATAATAAGAGTGATGATGCTATGCATGTTGCTGATTTATTCTCTCTTGAAGTTATACGTTTGCATGGTGTACCCAATACTATTATTTCAGATCGTGATACTCAATTTCTCAGCCACTTCTGGAGATGGTGTGCCCAATACTATTGAATTTGTGATGTAGGAAGAATGTTTGCCTCATATTGAGTTTGTTTATAATCGTTCGCTGCATTCTACAAATAAAATGTGCCCTCTTGAAGTTGTGTATGGTATCTTTGGAGAAGTTTAATTTTAATGCTAAACAACGTGCTGAATTGATATTAAAAATGCATGAGACAACTAAGAGAATATAGAGCGCATAAATGCTAAATATAAAACTATTGGTGATCAACGCAAAAAACAAGTTACTTTTGAACCTGGTGATCTTGTTTGGTTGCATCTGAGAAAAGATAGGTTCCCTGATTTGCACAAGTCTAAGTTAATACCTAAAGCTGATGGACCTTTTAAAGTGTTGGAAAGGATTAATGATAATACATATAAGCTTGAGTTGCCCATAGATTTTGGAATTAGTCCTACATTTAGCATTGTAGATTTAAAGCCGTATTTGGGAGAGGAAGATGAGCTATCATCGAGGACAACTTCAATTTAAGAAGGGGAGGATGATGAGGACATGCCTCTATAGATACACCCACAGCCCCTCTTCCTTCACAAGATGATGTTCTTCATGTTCCGGCATTACAAGGACCAGTAACTAGTGCTCGTGGACGTCAAATTAATTATCAGGTACTTTCATTTCTTGGTACTTCACATACTTAAAGTATGAATATGATGCTACCTAAATTGGATGTTCTCTTGTTATTAGAAACTAAGGACCAAGCGTGGTTATGGAGGCTAACCACAAGCATTGGAGCATGATGACCAACGATGGTGATGATGGCAGCAAGCACACAAGTGTTGATACAAGTTATGACTTCCAGACATGAGAGGCCCGAGATTACATCAAAATCCGGAAACCTTCTGTAAGACCCGGACCTTCACCCAAACCCTAGCCCGGAGGGCCTAGCACCCGAACAATCTAGGTCCTCACTTGGATGGTCCGGGCACTATGGGGATCCAGAATCTATAACATGGAACCTTAGTGGAATTACCCGCTGTCGGAGTATTATTCCGGCAATACTACTTATGGGGCGGCGTGAGCACAGCAAATCAGGATGGCTGCACACGGGAGACAAGATTTAGACAGGTTCAGGCCCTCTCGGAGAGGTAATACCCTACGTCCTGTGTTTGGTGGCTGGTATTGCTGTATCCCGAGTGCCGCAAGCCCTAGAGAGTCGATCTCGAAGGGGCCTGAGCTATGAAACAATGGAGATTAAGCTAGATGAGATGTTCTGCCGATCGGAGGTCCCCTACCGGGCCTTATATAGTCGGCCGGGGTAGGGTTACAGAGTCCGAGTCGGTTAACAGATTGGTTTCCTATTCGGTTACAACTGATTCCGGGTAAGCCGGACAGGTATTAGTCCTTGCCTTGTACTCCACGCTGGTGAGGCGCCCCCGTGCTGTAGTCGGACTCCAAGTAGCCGGCCCGGCCCATCCCGTTGCTGGAAGGCCGGATTCGTCCTCCTTGGTGATACCCGGGTGGCATATCACCATCAGTAGCCCCCGAGTCCTTCACGATCTCGCCGCCGCCGGTCTTGGCCTCTGGATGACCTTCCCGACTGACTTCGGCTCGCCGGGAGATTGCGAAGGGCTGACTGGACTCCTGCAAACAAGACAATTTAAGCCAAGTAACATTCACCCGTAAGGCAGGAATGTCAAGGCGGGTGAGCTGTTAACGGGTAATCTCTAGTGGCATCCGGTCCACCCCTGGGGGGCAGGGACCGACTGATAACCCGGCGTGGGGCTTGCCATAAATCCCGACTGAATTCCCGAGTAGCACCCGGCCTTCCCGAGAGGGTTAAGGCCGGCTAGGGTCCCCTGAGGGAATGCCTCTGGAACTCCAAGTCCGAACCAGAGAAAACAGACATGGCGCATAGGTTTCTGAGTTTCAAAGTCTTATGCCGGGTCATTCCACTGAATCTGGAGATCCCAGAGACCAGAGCTTCGAGGCTTAAGCGCTCGATGAGTTCTGGGTGGAGAATCCAGCGGCTCCAAGTTGCTCAGCATCCGACTCGCGGCCTTCGGGAGGCACGCCATTACTGCCCCTCACTCGGGTGTACTCAGCCGACTGCGTTCCTCGCTGGAGGCCAGTCTCTGATACCCTCTGTGGCCAAAACGCCCGGCGCCGAGTCCCTCTAGGCAGCCAGCTAGTGATTCTTGGAGAATACGCTTTAGCCACCATATAGCGGAGACGTATTCCGTCGGGTTATACAGCCTGGAAGGCTAACCGTCGGATCTCCTTCATTAAGTCCCGCACGAATCGCGACGCAGCCTAGTCGTGGGCGCGAGATACGCGCGGCGTGGCCCGCCCGAACGTGCGGCGGAATCCGAAACGGCGCGGTCGTGGGCGCGGCGAATCCGGGAACGTGGAGACGCGGGGAATCCGAACCGCCCGATCCTTCCCTTTATATCCGGCAGAGGCTGCGGGAGTGGCCCACGCTCTCAAACGCATCCGCATTCTCCTCGCGCCCGCCGCTTCGTCTTCCTCTTGCTCCCAGTCGCTCTGCGCGCCCCGCCCCGCCAAAACCCTAATCCCCTCCCCGGCTCCCTCGGATGCAAGCCCCGGATTGGGAAGCCGATCAAAGCGAAACCGAGGAGGACGCCTTGGTTTGGAAGTTGCTGGGCGAGGAGGGATCGTCGGCCGAGCCAATGGCCCCCTCTCCATGGATGAAGTCGACGGTGACGGAGGCGAAGCTGGAGATCCTCGTCCGGATGGGGCTCCTCCCCCCAAAGGAGCTGGTCGAGTGGCGCGCTGCCACGGGGGAGACCATCCCCACGCCGGACACCGGTGAGCTGGTGGTAAACAGCTCGTTCTTCGAGCGAGGGTTCTCGGTTCCGGTCCACCCGTTCCTGCGCGGGCTTCTGTACTACTACGGGCTGGAGCTGCACAACCTGAATCCCAACAGCGTCCTACACGTCGCCAGCTTCATCACGCTCTGCGAATGCTACCTCGGCATTCGCCCGCATTTCGCGCTGTGGAAGCATCTATTCATGGTGAAGCCGCAGCCGAGCAAGGACAGCCCGGCCGTAGTCGGAGGCGCCGGGTTTCAGTTGAGGGCGAAGTTGGCGAAAAGCTACCCGGCCCCGCCGATGCCATCGTCCCTCAAGGGTTGGCACGCCCAGTGGTTCTATTGTGCCAATGCCGACCCAGCGCTGCCATCCTTCTCGGGTCAGGCGCCGGTAGCCAGGTCAAGCTGGACGGATCCACCCCTCGACCGAGAGCAGGACAGCGTCGACGTCCTGATGGCACAGCTCGGCCAGGCGATGGAGGCCGGGGTCACCGGGGCGACTGTCGTTGCCACCTTCGTCCGGTGGCGGGTGCAGCCGGCCAAACTCCGAGCGCACCCCATGTACGAGTACACCGGCGCGGAGGATCCGACCCGGGAGGCCGCCGACGAGCTGTCGGAGGGCGAGGTGCAAGGTCGACTCGAGAAGATCCTAGCTCAGGGGACGAGCCTAGACTTCTCCGGACGGCCGGCTCCTTTCTGCCGAGCGAACCCGCCGAACGACGTAAGTAGCCGATGCTTGGTCCTTTTGATCTCAGCTTTTGGCCGAGCCTTACTCGGGTGTTGTCTTCGTGTTCTCTACAGGTTCTGTTCGGCTTCTGTTCCAGCGCTCCCCTCCCGGAGGACGAGATCTGGAACCAGCCGCGATACGCCGACGTTCCGAAGGGCGGGCCGTCGCCGCCGGGGGCGACAGGGAGCTTCATCTTCCGGCGCCGGCCACTCGGGAAGCGCCGGGTCTTCTGCTTCCGGCGCCCGTCGATCGACGGGCGCCGGGTTGTCTTCTTCTGGCGCCGGCCGCCCAAAGGGCTCCGGGGCGCCGAAGGGCGTCAGGGTCTCTAAGACCCCGCCGGTCGCTCCGCCTCCTCCTCCGCCAAGCGCAGCCGCCCAGGGAGGAAGACGAAGACTCGGACGACATCAGCGCCTATCTGTTGAGGAGGCGGACGCGGCGACGGAGCGGCGCCGCCACCGGCCCTACCGTTGTCGTCAGGGGCGCCGGCTCGCCGGAGCGGGACGGCTCGACTCCCCTAGGCAGTCCGACGGCTCCGTCTGCCGCAGGAGCCACGCCTACGGAACAGGAGGACGCCGCCGCGGACGCCGACCTAGAAACGCCGAACGCCCCCGAGTCTGCCCGGACGGAGCAAGAGGGCTCCGCCGTGGGAGCCGACCGGGCGAGGCCGGATGTCGCGGGGGCCATGGAGGCGGGGCGGGAAGATCCCGCCCCCAGCGCCGATCCCGTGGCGCCGGCGGCCGTGGGAGCCGCGCCCGCGGAGCAGGAGGGCCCTGCCTCTGGCACCGTTCCGGCGGTGCCAGCCGCCGCCCCGAGTGACACTACTCGGGCGGCTGAGGACGACGCTCCCCCCGGCCGGGGGGAGAAGAGGGACGCCGACACTGCCTTCGGAGCATCCGCCGGGTCGGGGACCACGCCGGCCCCGGCCGCCGCCGCGGCCGGGCCGCGAGTCGCGGGGGCCAAGAAGCGCCTTGTCGTCCCTCGGTCTTCAAAGTAAGTAACTTGCCGAGTGTTTGCTTGGTTTTATATTTCTTCATGTGCTGACGTGGCTGATCTTGTCGTTTCTGCAGGACGCGGAAGACGGGGGACACCACCAAGGCACCCCCGAGCGGCCCGGGATCCAACCAGGGTGGAGACCCCCCGGCGCCAGACACCCGGGCGTCGCCGCCTCCGCCGGCGGCTGCTCCTTCCTCCTCTCGGCCGGCGTCGCCTCCAATCGTGGTCGCTCGCGAGCCAACCCCCGAGCAACCCGGCACACAGGCAGTCCCGCCAGTCACCCCTCAGGAGGAGTCCTCCATCGGAGCATTGGTGCCGGCGGGGGCCGCGGATGCTAGCCGGGACGTGGCGATGGCGGAAGGTGCGGCTCCGGAAGCGGGCGGGGCTGCTTCGCCGGTGCGTGAGGACGAGCCCGCCGAGACCTCGCCAATGCGGGAGATCAGCGGGGCTCCGCCCTCAAAGCCATGCTCGGAGTTGGTGGCGCGACCGCTCCGAATCGGGGAGAAGGAGCCGGGGCAGCCGGCCGCGGTGGTGGTCGACGACACCGAGGAGGAGAGGGAGTGGCGCGCGGCTGCGGAGTGCGCCGAGCAAATCGGGGAGATCCTCCCTGCTTTGCTGAAAGCGTCAAGGGAGGCGGCCAACCTGCTGAACGGCAGGCTGTGCCCTTTGATGGAGGTGAGTACTGTCCTTTTTGTGAGAATGTGTCCCTAGGAAGTAGCCCCCGGGCCTCTGCCCGACTAAGGTAGTCGGGCAGGGGACCCCTTGTTTTTTTTTGTAGTTGCTGCTCTGGGTGCACGAACAGTGCACCCAGAGGGTGTAGCCCCCGAGCCTGCGGTCGACTAGGATAGTCGGGCGGAGGGTAGATGTAGTATAGTCTGTAGACTCTTCTCCGGGTGCACGAACAGTGCACCCGGAGGGTGTAGCCCCCGAGCCTCCACTGGGTCCTTGGGGCCGAGTGGAGGGTTTTGATGATGCAGCCGGGCGGCCTAACTTGTTTGTCTTCTGCAGCAGGCGCTGAACCAGCGGTCGCAAAGCAAGACCGCCGTCCTCCAGGACCGACTGCCGGTGATCGAGCGGATGGAGCTGCGGAAGTCCGAGTGGGACAAAATAACCGCGGCCCGGCAGACGGCGGAGGACGTGGCGCGCAAGCGCGGGGCGGAGATCACCGGCCTGAAGGCTGGTCTGTCCCAGGAAATCGCCAAGTCCCAAGGTAGGCCTGCCGAGTGACCTTTGTCTTTCGCATACTGCTTGTTGCCGAGCTAACGCGT